>BGPR01008666.1:0-62241 GCA_013235015.1 Araneus ventricosus | reverse complement strand
AAGCAGAAGAATCTCATGCCGGAATAATAAATAACTCATCAACGAAATGCAGGAACTTTTTTTTTTTTTACATTATCATTCATAACTAGGCCAAGATTCTTGATATACCAAGTTTTATCAAAATCTGAGAGGGCTCATCCAAAATTGTGTCGATTTGACATGGAATGACCAACAGAAATTTTCCGCAAGTCATGTCATGAGAACCATTGCAATTGGTAGACTTCCTATTGGGAATCTACCCAAAACATTAACAAGAATTAACTCTCCCTCCAAAATGTCAATTTAATATATACCTTTAAAATAGATATTCTAGTTAAAACACAAAAGTTTTGAAAAAGCCCAAAAGATTAGCACCATTACACTAGTAAAACAAAATATATAACCACCTTCCTGCCAATATGTAGCAAAACTTCCATAGCCAAATAAAATAGTTAAGTGCCAGACACAATTTTAAATTTCAGCCCACATACTTAATATTTATTTCAAGGTGGAATGATTAATAAACATAAAGTTGAACTTATTTTAGTGCTTAATACTGGCTTTATTTATTTTGACCACAACACTCATGGAAACTTAAAATTTTTAAAATTGAAACAATAATTGAGTACAATTTATATTGCAACTCCAGATGAATCTTCAGGTTTTTATGTAAATGCCCATTTTAATTGCACAACATAAGACAACCAAGTCTATATATAAAGTTACGATACAAACAAAAGACCACAAGTTTTCCGAATTTTTTTTATTTGGATTTCTTTTTTACAAATAATGGTCAATTGTAGATTTACTTGCTGCTCTTGCTAGGAAGGATAATACCATCATACTGAAAAAGAAACAAAATACATTAAATATGCAATTATCTACATATGCCAATTACGAGGGTAATTCGGAAAGTATCCTCCACGGTGGAGAGGTGCTAGTAGTAGTGGTGGGGTGTGAGGGAAGCACAACTGATATATCAGCAATACGAAGTGATTCAGTAAGCTACCCTAATGAAGACCGCACTGCAGCACGATTGTTGATTATAACGTCAAAATGCGCACTGACATTGAAAATTCCAAAAAATGGGAGGTACATGGAATGACAAGATTTCTTTGGGGAAAAAAATCAGCCAGCAGCAGACATTCATAGGGAATTGAGTGTCATACATGGCCCAAACATTATGAATGAAGGTGTAAGGCGCCAGATTTTTAAATGAAGGAAAAACAAACATCCATGATGAGTCAAAGAGTGAGAGGCTTTCCGTAGTGAGTGATGACCTTGTCAAACAAATTGTGACAAAGTCGAGAAACATTGATTCACAATATCTGAACTTTCACAACAATTTCCGAACATTTCGCAGACTGTTTTGTACGAGGTAGTCGCTGGGAAATTGGGCTACCAGAAGTTGTGTGCTTGATGAGTACCGGAAATTTTCCTGGAGATCCACATAACCAATCAAACAGGCGGTGCCGGAGACTTTCTTTTCTGATACAACATGGAAGGGGAAGAGTTCTTGTACAGAGAATAGTGACTGGGACAACGTATATGAATGCTGAGACAAAACAACAGTCAACATGCTATCATGCCGGTTGACAAAACTGGCCGAGGAAACCTGTTGAACCTTGCCAGCAAGGAAGGTTATGCCCGCCATATTTTGGGATGTAAAGGGAATCTCATTAGTCAAATTCATCTTACAACCACCACTTTTGAAGTTCACTGTAAAACTTTGAGGAAACTGAAAAGGGCCACTCAGAACAAATGTTGCAGTCTGCTGACATCTGGGATGCTGTTCCTGCATGACAAACTCAAGGTCTTTTGTGCCAATTCATGGTGTAATGTTTAATCATACCCCTACAGCCTGGACTTGGTTCCTTCTAATTATAACCATGCACTCACATGGAAAAAAAAGGTGACACAATAGGCATTTCACTAATAAGGAATTTCAAAACGCTGTCTTAGGTGGTTGAATTCGCAGGTGGCCAAGTTCTATGTAGAAGGTATTTGTAAGTTAGTAAAAAACTGACAAGTGCTTGAATACACATGGTGACCATATTGAAAAACCAAGAGGACAGCAGCAGCACCTTTTAGAAGTAAATAAAAAATTTACAGTGAAACGGAGGGCACTTTCCGAATTGCTCTCGTACACGTATATTAGAAAAAGGTGTAAAAAGAAAATTGAACATTTAGTGTCTTTTTTACACTTCAAAGATCTGAAACCCAACTTATTAAAAGATTATATGAACGATGGTAGGGGTAGGATGTAACTTAAAATTAGTACCATCACCAGTAGATGAGTGATGATGGGTTGCAATAAGTTTTAATGTAGCACAGAGAATAAAATTCAAAACAGACTCCCACAACAAAATGCAAGAATCGGCCCATACTGTGCATGCACATTTTTTTTTTATGAATATATAATTTGTTCAAAAATTTGTTGAAAAAATAACTAATATAAATATTCTAATCATTTTTAAAAAATTGCAAAGGAACACACAAAAACTAATGTTTTCACTTATTGCTCTTGAACAGTAGTAAAAACACACAATTGTTACTTGTAATAAGTACCACTATCAGTAAAATGAGTGACAATGGGTTGCAACAAGTTTTTATATAGCACAGAGAACCGAGTTCAAACAGAATCACATACAAAAACATACGAGAATCTGCCCATACTGTGCAGGGGAGCGAGAAAAAGATTAACATAATTGTCCAAACCCAATACTCTAATATAGTATAGAAACAATGCTTCTCTACCAAAGGGCAAATTTCTTTGAACAAAAAGACAGGATTCCAGAGAACTGAATTAAGTTACTTTCTACATTCATGACATGGGTAAAATCAATACTGTATTCGGAACAGCTTTGATACCCGGCATCGCTGGCGATATCCTTGCATTCTGCCGCCTAACCGAACATCGTATAGTTAAGTCGCCAAAACAAAATATTGCCAGTGATACTGCATACCAAAGCTGTACCCTGTATTCTTACAATCACATAGAAAATACAATCTTTACATTATTCTATTACATGTTTCAGATACCGTTTTGAAAATTTTTCTACACCAGAATGTTAATAAAAATCCCAGAAGACAGAGTTAAAAACTCAACACGATTCCAGTTTCTTTCATCACACAACAATTTATTAACTTTTTCATTCACACAACTTGAAAATAAAAATTACCTTCTGTTGGAACCATTTCATGGCTTCTTCCTTGCAGAGTCTGTGATTAGATCCAACAACACCCTTCCTTCTTCGCCTGTAGGCAACGTTGAAGCCAGGTCGTCCCAACACAACATAAAAGTCCAAACCATAAATACCAATTGTAGGGTCATATTTGATTCCTAAATCAATGTGTTCCTGAATGCCAAAACCGAAGTTTCCGGTGTCTGAGAAGTTCTCCCTTTTCAACTCGTATTCTCTAACCTAGAATAAAATCGTACAGATTAACAATAGAAAAATTAAACATAAAACACATACACAACAATTTGACTTGGGAAAATCAATATGGCATTAAAAAGAAACGACATCACATCTCTCCGAAATTTTGAATTAAATGTAAATAAGCAAAGTGTGCAAAAGGACACTCTCCATATACTACTGAAAAAGCAAACTTTTAAAAAACAATTACTAATATATTAGCCCAGATCTGTCTCTCAGTAATGCTCTGACGTCAAAAACAATAAAACTCGCGCCATAGAACTGCGAGACATTAAAGGGCATTATTTCATTGTTAGAGAACCTAAATTTCAAATTTAATAGCTCTAAAATAGTGAAATAAAACTCGCTATAATAAATAGTTCCCGAGAAATTTTAAGTTATATAATCATACATTACAAATTTCCGTTTTTTAATGGAAAGTACTAAATTACGTTAGTTTGTATGTCACGAGCGTGATATAGTTTGGATACCATGATGCATCTAATTATTGCAATCGTAATGATATAACTTGCTAATATTTCTTGGCAACGTTTGACAAGCAGAGAAGTGCTTTTTTTTATTAGAATTTTGAAAAAACTCCTTTGAAATTTTAACTTGCATTTGACAAGCTGAGAATTTGATGGTTATTGAATTACAATAAAATTGTTAAACAAAGAACAACTTCAGAATTTATAAAGGACTCTTTCACTTTAAATTCAAGCAATACATTAGTTTCAAATATTGTCATTCAATTATATACAAGAATTAATAATGTATTAAGAGTTTATGAAATGTAAATATTTAATTTCAATATTTTATATTTTTACTTTTTGAATATATAGAATAGAACTGATAATTAAAAGTAGAATAAATCTTCAAACAATTTTCTGGGCTAACTTAAGAGATCAGTTCTCTTCATTCTCTACTAGCAGTACGCGCACGGCGTTGCCCGTGGAATCGGGATTTCAACAAAATAAAAAAAAGCCCACATACAATTGCATAAATGAAAGTTTTAAAAACTAAATCAAAACAGAAATATATATATATTATTGAGTTGGTCCGCCTCCTTTTCCTCTCGACCGAGTACCGTTAAATCCAAATAATGTTAAAAAATTACAATGTGATATTTATTACACCGCGAGCAAAGTATGAAAGCCAAAGAAATAAGTTAAGATACGCTTAAAAATAATAATCGAAGTCATGGAGTAAATACATCATCTCCTCGCAGAACGCGAAAGTAATGACGTCACCCTGGCCCTTCAGCCAATGAAATTGCCCGCAACGTTCCGGAGACTGTCGTGGGCGGAAGCTTCGCTAGAGGAAACATATCGTTCAACTACCAGGAAAAAATTAATTTTAAAAAAACTAAAAAAGATATTTTAACCATTCTCGTTTTAAATCCGACAGAACCGTTGCAGTTATAAGCTGAAAAAAATTGAAAATAATAGTGTTATTAGAAAGTCGGATGCAACAAATTTAAAAACAGAACCAACATTTAGGTGCAAAACTGACTGATTTTTAAAAAATTCTCAAAATTCAGTAATTTAAGATAGAAATTCAAAACTAACTTCATTAGAACGGAAATCGCGTGCTCTTTCCGATGGTCTATCTATTTTTGTCGTACAATTATTTGAAACCATTCTAATGAGAAATTAGTGCGAAAAATCAACCAAAACAACACAAAACATTAAATAAAAAAAATTCTAGATTAAAATTTAAAATTTCGGCTTCGAGGTGCACTCAGTCACCATTACGACTATCTGTGTGCCAAATTTCATGGCTGTAAGTGCGATAGATTCGTCTGGACATCGCAGACAAACACACACACACGCACACAAACATTGCCTTTTATAAGTATAGATGGGCTAATGAATTGCCTTCTCATTTCATAATAAGTTTCTCAAATTTTTAAAAGTAAATATCACAGTCGACCTTGAAATGCTTTGCGTAAAGTCTTATTAATAAAAACTATTGTTTCTACCACTTTCATATAATGACATAAGGTTTTATGTTACTAATTCAATAGCCAAGATCTGTCCCTCACTGATCTAGCAATGCTCCGACATCACCAACAATACAATTCGTGACATAATACTGCAAGACGTTAAAAAGCATTATTTCAATGTTAGAGCACCTAAATTTCAGTCATTTTAAAAAAGTATTTGTCATTTTGTTTGTAATTTCAAAGCTCTAAAATAGTGAAATAAAATTTGCTATCGATGGATATAAATTTATTGCTATGATCAACAGCCCCCAAGAAATTTTAAATTATATTAATCATATATTTCAAATTATTTTCTATTTTTTAATAGAAAGTAATAAATCCCACATCAGTGGTGTACCATGCACGTAATATAGTTTGGACACCATGATGCATCAGATTAGTTATTGCAATTGTGATGATATAATTTGATATTTCTTGACAACGTTTGACAAGCAGAGAAGTACATTACAAGAAAAATTGTTAAACAACGAAAAACACATAACACAGAATGTTGTTCACCAAGAGGTTTTTTGAATAAAGAAAACAAGTAAATAAAAAAAAATATTTCCTGTCATAAAACGTTTATTTTATTTGTTTCCAATCAATGTTAAACATTCATCTCGCATATATATCTATTTAATCATGTCAAATTTGACGGGAAATCTCCTAAATGAAGAGGCAATTTTCGCGAGTCATGGTTTCTATTCAACATATTAACAAACTTAAATTTTGGGTTTGAATAGAAATTGATCAACTTGCAAAGAAGAGCAAAACCAACAGCATTATTTCCCTAAAAACAAATTTACAGTCCTTACAATAATTAACAATCAAACATGCAATTCACGACGACTTAACCAAACATAACTTTTAGCTAGATAAGCACTGTAAAAAATATGACTTCTCAATATCAACTAAAATGCTTATAAAAAACAACCTTTAAATTCCAAATTAAAGTACAAGTTCTACAAAACGAACTAATCAGCAGTAACACCATCAGCAATACTGAATAAAACTGCAATTCAAATTATGCATAGAAAAATATTACCTTTAATCCCTTTTCTAAAATTTCTTCAGCCTTTGGACCTCTGACTGTGCAGTGAACTGCAATTTTTTCATTTCTTCTGATACCGAAAGATCGCACTGTATATCTAGCTTTGGAAAAGACTGGCTGTTGACCTGTCAGTTGTTCCAACACCTAAAGGAAGAAAAAGTGTCATAATTATCAAATGTATCAATACTATGGTTAACATACTTCAAGAAGACGCTATACGGTAACACATAAATAGGATTTCTGTCAAACAGAACACTCTTGGACAGTAAATGAAAGTTACAACTTCGGATTGCATTTTTAAAAAAATATTTTATCACTATTTGATAGCCTGGAATTGTTCGGAATTAAAATACTCTTCTGTTTTTAATGAAAAAACTATTTTTTGTATAGAAAAATATAATGCATAAAAATTCCCTTTCTTCAAATTTCGTTCATACAGAGTGAAGTATAAGAAGGATTTTGACGAATGTTTTGGGACAATTAATTAAATAGTTATATTTTCATTAATACAAACAATATCAGTAATTGCTCCCGATATAAATTATGAACCGTCTGCTTTTAAACTTTTCTCTAGTATTCTCCCAGAATTTTATATGCTCTTAGCAACGTATTCTTGTTTTTAACAATAAAAAAATACACTGGAACTCAACTGAAATTTATATAACCAAAAAGCTATTTTTTAAACTTTAATATAGACCTTTCAAAATATATCACCAAAAAATGCAAAATCTTGCTTAATTTTTAATTAAAGTTTAAATTAACTTTTGGGCCTTTAAAAGTTGACATTTATCTTTCACTTCTTGTATAAAATCTTTACAGAAATAAAAAGAAACGAGTTCAAAGTCTCACCGTTGCTGGCAACGAAGTATCTGTGCGCATGCGCTCGATTCCCCTCGGGGCCAAGTGCTGCAAATATACGTTGGACTTTTGGAACAAAATCTTTTCTATCACTATTCCATGTTTCTTTCAAAAGATTGGTCACGAACATTAGAATTTCTGTCTAAGGTCAAATTGTAGTTGGCCACGTGACTGTGAATCATTCAATCAAAATTATTGGATTTTTGAGAGTAGAAACAGAAACGCATGCTGGCGAGCGTAAACAGAAACATGCTCTTTTGACACATTTTGGAATAGTTTAGTTTCTGCTCTCCCATGGGTTAAGATTTTATGAGAGATGTTCTGTCAAAAGTTTTTATGCCTTTCTTAAGTTTATTTAAACAGATATGCCTAAATGAATGCATTGTCTTTCCAAGGAGGTAATATGTAAATTTTTAAATGACATCTACGGCTCTTTCTGATGAGGATGAATTTTCTGAATTAGAAGAGGCTAGTACTAACATATTGGTTCCAACTCTGTCATGTCAGTGGAATCCTAAAGCAGAAGAACATTGCTAATAACTCAAATAAATGTGGTGATATTTATTTCTTTTATAAGTTTCTACTGAGCTGATTTATCCAAGAATGCCATGTTAAATCTATTTATATGAAAGTAGAGTGGTGCCGCTCAGACACACAATTTTTTTAATAAAATTATGCAACTACCCCAAAAGTTCATTACATACCATGACTTACCATTTTTCAAATAAAAAAAATTTTTATTAATTTTTTTTAGAATTCAAATTCTTAAATAATTTCCATGCCTCACTGCCCAACTTATGCAGTGCACAGTGATCCAGTATTTAAAATATAGAGGTGCAAAGAGAGACATGGATTTAGATATTAGAAACTGTTTTCCGGCATTTTCATTGCTTATAAAATAGTATATGGAGAAAATAAAATTTCTTGATTATTAAAACTAATTTAAAATTGATTAATAGTATCCATTTCTCTTCAATTCCACCATCACAATATATGTCCTTTACAACAAATCATATGTTACAATTCGAAATAATCCAAGAGAAATACCATCCTCAATTTGCACCATTCTACTGTTTTGATTATTACTGCTTGGCACTTAAAACCAATTATTAAATTTTGGATAGGAGATGAACATCAAATCGTGGAAAGAGCAACGCAAAACACTTGGTAATTGATACGGCGGCAATTTAGAATCCTTTTTACCGGCGAAACTTAGTACACATATAATAAAAGAAATGTTAAAAATTGAAAATCAAGGAGTAAAACCATAAGGAGTTTACACAGTGCTTGAAAATGAAAATCGTTTTCAAGAAGCGTACAATCCCCAAGTAATGTCTTAACCTTAACTTCTAATTTAAAAAAAAAAAAAAAAAAAAAAAAATTAAAGAAATAACCAAACAAAGGGAACTGCAGAAAATGACCCAATGCAATCTAAACACATTTAATTTCAATTACTAAGAGTTATACAATTTGTATGAACTTACTTTGGCAGCACGAGTCAGCCTATCACCAGATTCACCTACACAAATGTTGAGACACAACTTACGAATGCGCACTTCTCGCATTGGATTTTTTTCTTTATCCTTTCCACCATGTTTCAGAGCTTTCTGAAAAAGAAAATTAATAACTTCATATTAATTTCAATGCCTTTATTTACACCAATAAATGCTAATGGTGTGTATTGTAAACAAGAAATTGTATATTTTTAATGAAACCAAGTTATTAATTATATCAGCTATAAAACACTGGTATTTTATAATAAAGAACTGTTAGAAAGATACAACATCCATTTCAAGAATTGCCTCGCATCTTCATTATAAATTATACCATCATACAATAAAAGCCAGGAGATGAAAAATATAAGAAAGCTGATCATAATGTATCAAATGGTTCTTCCAAACTAATGCCATAATCTCAACGATGCTACGATATATGAATTTCGAGCAATTTTGGTACGTTTGCAAGGTAATTTCTTATACTACAAACAAAACGAATTCGCTATAAATACAAGATTTCTTCCAATAATTTATTTCGTGCATTGGCAAAAGCATGCCTCTCTTCAATACATAATTTCATTCCAGACTAGCTGAACATACCAACAATCAAAGAATCGCTACCATTTCTCAGTAAATTCACTATCCATAATAGGAGCTATTACTGAATTTACAATTTTAAAAAATAGATCTTAATAGCAATTGAAAATTACATCATGTTAATGTGGTAAGGGATACTTGTCCACTTGGCGCATATCAAAAGCTTAAATAAAATTTCCGCAATTTCGGAGAAACATTATACACATGTAATATATGTTAACAATTTAGAAGTTGTCATGTAAACCTTCCCAATAGCTACACTTTTAACATAAGTAGAAACCTACTTTTTAGTAACTATATTGGGATGATTTAGTATTTCTCTTTTCACATTACATCTAATTTGCATAACATATAAAATGACGTTAATAATATAATACTGTCTATGGTAGAATACAATATATTTGAAGATAAATTATTATGACTATACTGTATTTTGTGTCGTAAAATTTTTTTTTCTCGGGCCATTATGGTAAACAATAATGCATTAATTCGAAAATATGAACCTTATGAAACATAAATATAACATAAAATCTGTTGCTTGATAAATTATAAAACGGATGAAAAAAGATATAACACTTACAGGCGCTGCAACCTTTAATTTTCTCGTGCCTTCCTTCACCATTTTAGACGATTTTAGGTTTACGATTGCAGGCAAGTTATTTCACGTCCATGCGCCGATGCAAACGTTTCCAAAGTTACAGTTAAAGTGTCTTTAGTGAGACATCATACCGAAAGAGTAACGGTATGCTATGTACAAAGCCTAGAGAGGCTGTTGCTTGGTGTATTTCCTGAATTACGAAATAATGTAGATGATAACAAAATTTCTTTTAAAATACAGATTGCAGAGAAAAGGCTACAGTTCAAAATGAAACGGTAAAAAAAGCATCATATAAAAAACAGAAAGAAAAGTAGTTAGGAATATTTTTATTTATATCAATATGATAAATGAAAAATGTTTTTTTATCACAATTTTCAATATTTAAAGAAATAAAGACGTTCGATATATTTTTAATAACAATTTTTTAATAAATTTGCTTTACATACATTAATTGAAATAAAGTGAATTAAATTTTATTCGAACCAGAGCCAGAACATTGTTTGTTTACATTCGTTTGAGAACCGCGCTGGAATGAAAAAAAGGAAAAACAACATCTAATAAAATTACAAATTTCATGTTTTGTTTCTGATTTAAATTTATCCAATATTTAAATGGATTTAAATTCTCGTTTAAAAGTTATTGAGGATTTAGATAGATATTTATCAGAAAAGAAAAAAATTCTGTCTGATATTTGCTGCGACTTGGGATGGACCGAAGAATCTTTAAAGGAGGAAGTTAGTTATTTTCTCTACTTTCCATCTCCTTACAGATGATTACGTGCGAAAACAATAAAGCTTATTTAGAAATTGACTCTTGTCCGCATCTGAATGAGTTTGATATCTGTTCATTATTTTGTAAAAATGTATTGGGTAACTATGTATTGAAATCGGTCTTTTTAAAAAAAACATTTAATATTCAACTTAATGTATTGATGCACTAGAATAAGAAAACAAAATTTCGGTTCTAACAGAACTATACTAATATATTTTTATATACATCAAATTATATTACAGGAAAGAGAACCAATGTTTAGAAATGAACAAATTGCCTATAAAAATTTTTCATTTTTCCTCTAAAAAAAAACCCCTTCAAATTTTATTAAAAGAATGCCTTCCATGAAATCTTTTCAACATGCAGAAAATAAGCAGCATCTTCATGCCTTCAGTTTTTAAGAATGTGGAAAAACTTGCAATTAAATATTTTTTAAAACAATGAAAACATTGCATTACAGAAATAAAAGGCCTTGTAATCTATATTAAAAATATTTTATAGTATTAACAAATAGCGATTTGGCCGAATAATGAATATTCAACGAAATTTCAGGCCGCATACCAAATTTTAAAAAACGTATCTTTTTTGATTGTAAATGAAATATTTTTCAAATTTTATATGTCCAAAATTAAGATTAAATAAAATTGAGTTTTTATTATTTGTATATTTAAAAAATGTTAATATCTTTATATATATTTGCAATATTTTAAATACCTTAATTCCAATAATAAGAAATGAGAAACTTCCTTCATTTTGAGATTGCTTCAAAGAAATAAAGTCATAATTTCAGAACATGAACAATTACAAACACAGAAGAAAATTAAATGGATAAATTAAAATTAGTAGAAAGTAAATTCCTATTTTGATAAAGAACTTCTAATAGGATGGAGTTAATAATTAACTCCACTAATTAATTAATTTTCCACTTAATTGGTGGGAAAAAAAATTTCCAAGGTTTGCAAATTTAGCAAGAAAATATCTTTCAGCTCCTGCAAACAATATATAGTGACCGTTTATTTTCTGAAGCTGGTAATATATAAAAAATCACATGGAACAGACATCTATAAATGATATGCAACATTATTACATACACTTATATATTAAGCAACTTAAACTTGGATAAATGTTAGATTTTTTTTATAATATATGCACCAAAATATAATTCAGCAATATTCTTTATTAAATGTATTTAAAACAACATTTTTAAAAAAATTTTTATCCTGAATTTATTCTGCCGAATATCTGTTTAGCATTCGGCCAGATAGAGTATTCAGGAAAGTGCCAAATAGGCCTCATGCTTAATATTTGCTACATGCCTAGTTGATATTATATGTGTATGAAACCAAACCAAGTAGACTCTCTCCTGAAAATGCTGAAAAATTATTGTTATGCATAATAATTTCTGGCTTTGCAATGATAAATTATTTGTAACTGTAATAAATACACCTAAGCAACTTATAAATGGGTAAATGCTAGAAGATTTTTTGATAATAAACATACTGAAAAGTAATTCTGCAATATTCTTTGTTAAATGTGTATTTAAAAGCACATTAAAAAAAATTATTATCCTGAATATATTTGGCCGAATATCTGTTTACTATTTGGCAAAAGGGCCAAATACTGAATAGTTGCTGAATATTTATTACATCCCTAGTATTATCAAGACTGGAGAAAAATCACGTCATTGGGTAGTTAATTTTTGGAATTTCACGGTGATGTAAAAATCTTTTTTTGAATGATAATATTTCTAAAGTTATTCTCAAATACTCCAAAATTCTGTTAATTTTTATTTAAGTAAAATTTTTTGTTCCAACATGCCTATTCCCACCCTCCAATGTATATTTGTGCCAAATTTGGTAACTCTAGGTTTAGAAGTCTAATATGTAGAGTACCAACAGACAGATGCACTTTTATTCTTATTAGATATTTTTTGTCAATATATGTCAAATTTCTTGGAAAAGCAGTGGATGTCTGCTTTCACTATTGACAGTGGCAGATTTTTGTCAATATGAGGTCACAGGCGCAAAACTGACTTGAGGCCCCCTCCTCCTACCCAGTGTCGCAAATTTGCCGTCACCTTAGCACTATGATGAATGTCGAATAGGTTTTAAGGCCCACTCCACCTACCCACAGTCACAAATTTGCCTTCAAGTTAGCACTACTGTGTACGCCAAATGGGTTTTGAGGCTTCCTGGATTCTCGAGACACAAGGCGAGAGCCTCTAACGCCTGTGCGAAAAACCGAAACTGACTATGGATGTTCAGTTTTCTTAGATATGACATTTTAGACTAATAATATATCATAATTAAGCAAAGGGGCATTTTGAGGATATTTTGATTTCATCTGAAAGTTGAATGCTTAATTCTAAATTAAAAAGTGTAATTCCATAATTTATTTCATATTTTGTTTGAAATCCACTGTTTGGTATTGTTGATATGCTTTTGGTGGTACAGTGGAGTTTGCAGCTACATTAACTCATAGCAACCATATTGGAAACTATTTTCAACTTTATAATGTCGTTCTCAATTTTTTTCTTAAATTCTAAAATATAATGTCATTGGCTGACTGAATAAGACTTTGGCAACATTAGTTTATTTAAAACAGCAATGAGTTTTGGTCTTAAATGAGAGAAAAAAAACCCCTAGCTTTTTGGAAAGATAGGTAATAAAAGAAATCTTTACAATTTTATATAATTTACCTTGTTTATATAGAATGAGTATTATTGTAATGTAGTTTTCATCATTTAGTTTACTTTTTCAATGGTAGAGGTTTTATCTAATAGAGCTATAACATCCCTTTGCAATTATTAGCGAAAATATCTTTTTTATTTTTCATAAACGTGATTGACTTTTCCATACTGAGATCAATGATATGATAAAAATGCAGATCAAATAAGTTATTAATTACTTCCAGTAAACAAATATTAGGAGTGAGAATTGGTTATTTTCATATGGATCTTTCATTTAATTTGAATGAAACGAAGCATTATATGAACTGTTACACTTTATTGGTTTCATTGATGAAAAGTTTTATTTTGTTTACATGGTATATAATGATTAAATAAGGTTTTTACTCTACTTTAATGCTAAAGCAATCCTTGTCAAGAAAAAGCATTCCAGATTGGAATCTAACCAGTTAGCTCTTTCTTTCTTTCCTTCCTGTATAAAAATTATTTTTATCGGCTTAATTTTTTCCCCACCAGTATGGTTTAACGGTTGCACAAAGAAAATTTATTGGACTGAATAAGTACAACAGTTTTTTATTACTTTTGTTATAAATCAGTTACTAGTATAAATTAAATCATTATTCTTAGAAAAAAATGAACATAGTTTAAAGAAAAGTTTTAGCACTGCAGCAAAAATACTACTGGAAAAGCAGGAGAAGGCAGACAATGATGTGTTACAAAAATGCCAAGTTAGCATTCATCTCATTTTCTAAAATAATTGGATTCAGAATTATAAAATGCTGTTCATTTAATTCAGATCAAAGGCAGAGCATTTAATATTAGGCATTTAATATTTGTCTTATAAAAGGCTCCTTTTTATATAACTGTTTAAATCCCCATGAATGCCTGAAAACATTTCTTAGATGACATGATGTTCCTGTGGGTAGATGAAGCAATATGCTTTATAAATTCTTCTATCCATTATGTCTTTTTTTCCATTTTTGTAGGGTTCTTTTATCATAATTTTTGATTTCATATTTAAAGGAATTTTTAATTGAAAATTAATTCTTCATTATTAAAAAGAACCTGTCTATTTATCTGAAGTAATTAGTTTATTTATATGTAACATCATGCTCATTTCTAATTTGTAAAATAATGTGCAATTAATTTTATTCTTGCATATGTGCATTTTTACACATTTATTAATATTAGAAGTAGTTTGAAATTACATTGATATATGAAAAAAACTTATTGAAGTACAGTTATTTCATTTTTTTTTTAGTGACAAGTAAAATTATTTTGATCAAGTTTCTTGGTTTTATATTTCTAAAGTTGAATCTTACTGCTTTGTATTATAAATCTAACATATTTTAAGTAATTGCAACATACTTTTTACTAAGGATTTTTATTCTAGACAAAAGTTCAGTGTCCTCATAATCCAGGACACTGGATTCCAGAATCTTCTCTTGACCGTCATATTGAACTATGTGCTTGGATTAAAGATGGTTACTTAAAAGAAGAAATGGTAAGGAAGTGTTATAACAATTACAGAAATAATAATAATAGTTTTTTTATTTTTTAATATGTTAAATTCTTATTTTAATCTTCTGTAAATATTCTGAAAAAAATTCTTGCTTTATTTCTTTTTTAAGCATTGTTCTTTACCTTACGTTCTTACATTCTGAATTCAATCAGTGAAAAGGAACAGAGAATAACAACTGATTCCTTGCTATAAATCAGTATTTTTTTTTTCCTTTTGCCACATATGCATATTAAAATCTCTGTTGAGTATTTGTTGATAATTCATTAAATCTATAGTTGAAAAATTCTTAATCTGATGCAATGTTTTAATGAATTTTCAAATGGATTTATTTTTCTGTTTTCTATTATAGGATAGGTTTTAAGAATAGAAGATATGTTTATGATGCCTATTAGAATTTTTGCATGGATTATCTACTAATTAAATTTTAGTAAAATTTTTAATTTTGGAAATGATAAGAAATCTATAATGAATTTCTTTGTCAATTTACTGTGTACATTAAACAACACAACAGATGTTTGCATTTAATATGCTTTAGTCGGAGATTTTCTGTTCTGACCATATACTTTTCTTATCATGCTATTTTATATGTATTGGGAAGAAGATATTTATATTCATTAAAAATATACGTCATATTTTTAAATTCTAATTATTCATGCTTATTAAAAATATTGTCCGTTATGAATTTTTATTCTGCTCTTTGTATTGACCATATAATATTTTGATGAAGTAGGAAATTGTTTTTCTATTTTTCAAGGATTTGAGGAGAGACAGCTCAGTTCTATAATGTGTATGTGAAATTCTAATCATTTACTGATACAGAAGCTATACCAACTTGTGAGAAAAAGGCTAAATAATACATTACCAATATTTTGTAACATGTGATATAATTTAAATATGGTATTTTAGTATAGCAGACAGGATTACATATTACCTTTTTTTGAGAAAAAGGAAGAAATTTAGAAAAATTTCTAATTTTTACTCTTCATTCTTAATTGGTTGCCTTAACTTGGTTGTGAATATTCTTCACTATATATATATATTAAATGTGAGGTTCTGTTTCTTTGTAAAATATTGTTAAAACTGTCTAAATCAGGAATTTTCTTGAATTTAAGTTTTCTGAGACTTTTGCTTCTGAATTTCATTCTATCTACCATTTAACTGACTGTTATCTCCTATTTTTAAGACCTTAGTACAAAAAGAAAAGTTTATATTGGAAATGTACTTTATAAGCATTTTTTTCTTTCAATATAATGCATTAGTTTGAAAAAAAAAATTGTGTATCTTTTTAAAAGTATTAATTAATAAAAAATTCAATCCCATTTTCATCTGAAGCATTTTGTCGCCACTATAAAATTGAAATATAAATATAAAAATTAAGTACTAAGTAATGATAAATGAAAAGAAATTTCATTCCAAATAATTTTTCAATGATTTTCAGTTAAATATTTAAAGTCAAGATGATTTTCTTTTATTTGTGCCCCAAAACATTGACAAATCTGAAATAAGATGACACTGAAAACTTTCTGTCTCCATATTGTTCTACAGAAAGGCTGCTTCAGCTTGCGATCTGCAATTTAAGAAGTTTAATCTAAAGGAATAAATATGATGCTTGTTATGGATGTTCTTCCCACATCTTTTATTTCTCTCTCTTTCATCTCTTTTTTTTTTTTTTTCCCTTCCACGTCATTTGGTTTTTTTTTTTTTTTTTTTATTAGAATCGATTCCAGACATGGTTCCAAATAATCACCCTAAACTTGTTTGATTAGATTTAAACATTTAGGGTAATTATGAAATGTTTTTTCAATCTGTTTGATATTAACACAGGTTATTTATATTTCATTATTTAAAAAAAATAATACTTTGAAACTAGTTGTTAAAACATTTTATTGATATTATCTTTTCCTATCTTATTATGATCTATAATTTAATTTTGAATTTTGTTTGTTGTATTTAGGAAAAACAGCCTCCAAATTCAACATATTTTTATCAGAAGGCGCCATCAGTGGTTTCCTTAACTATTGGTAAGAACACAATTATGTTGTATAAAAAAAAATCTTAAGATAATTATTTGTAAAATGAACTCTTTGATTTTCATTGCCTCTTTTAAACTTGGATTATGGGAATTTTTATGATTTCAGAGGCATTTATAATATATATGCTTTCATTATTAGGTTCATGTAGAAAATAATTACTTCATTGATACAAACTTTAAAAAAAATACAACTTTTAATAAACATTTGTTTTTAGCATTTCATTTAGATAGAAGCATTTTCTTTTTACATTTTATAGTTCACTTATCAGGCAGAGTTCCAAAATGTTTACTTTGTATTGACAAAATGTGGTTTCCATTGCTTTTACTTTTTCTTGAAACCTGTTTACATTACCAAGAAATCTGTTTTTTTTTCAATTCTTTATTATCTAAGTTATAAGAACTATTAAAAATCTGTTTAGTGTCTGCCAAAATGTTTTTATAAGTATAATGGCTTTTCTTAATTTTTAAAAATCTATTTTATCTAATAGCTTACTCAAATGGCTTTTGATTAGTTACTTCAATATTTATATTCTGTTTTTTTTTTTTTTAGTTTTTAAACTCTTTCACCAGTAACCATATTTTTATTTCTTAAATAGAAAATAATTTCAAATATACATATTGATTTTGGAAGTTTGTACTGCTTTTAGATTTGCGTAAAAGTACTGCAATCAATACATTTGTCACTCTAATATATCCTAATGAATGAGTTTTATGTCATATCGAACAGAAAATAATATGCTAACTTTTGTTTTTCTCTTATTAGATAAAGAAATCCAAGCAAATATTTTAATAGAGAAAGGACTAATTGAGAAAAGTAAGTATTGGAAAATAATGAGAATTTTCAATTCAATGTTTATAAATGCGCTTTAAAAAATGAAATTTTAAATGTTTCTATTTCATGATGAAGGTTAGCTAATTTTCTGTTCAACACTAAATAATATGCTAGTATCATAAGATTTCATAGGTATTTCATACTAAATGCAGCTCTAAGTAATCTAACATCATATTTAATCTTAAATATTAATGTAAGTGGATGAAACTTACATTTACATGGTGGCTTTATTTATCAAAAAATATATTTTCGAAACATTCTTCAGTAGTTTTATTAATATAAAATTTTAAATACAAATACAGTTGGAAGTTAAATTAATAATGCAAACTGCAGCTTTGTACAAAATCGGTTTATACAAAGTTTATTCATTCTAAAAAGTGAATAAAGATTTTTAAACTTTCTGTAATTAATTAGGAAACTAGAAACAGCAAATTTCAGATATTGTGAATATCAAAATTAGGGCTATGTTTTTCATATGTAGTTTTAGTTTAATATATGTATATTAAACTGGTATTATCAAAGTGGTATGTATTTTGGTGGCATGTATCGTATTTTTAAATGGCCAAGTCATATACTGAAAAAAATTATAATTTACATCAAACAAAATTATGAAATAAATAATTTATTTTCCGTGAAGATGTTTTAATCTTCTGTCCTTCCTTGATTAGCTTTAAAAGCTCATCTGAATATTTTTTTGGCACTGTGTATAAATACAAAACCATTTTAGTTCAATGTATTCTGGTGTAAATATGTTACCATTGTTTTCTTTGGTGCTTTCACCTGTTGCTTTGAATTATCATTTTAATTGTTAAAATATATATTTCTTATATGGTCTCAGTCAATTTGATATTTTCAACTCTGTACATCATTCAGTATACTTCACTAAGTAGAACTATGTATTAAAAAATTTTACTGTCCTAAATTTTGTGTCCTGAAGTCAGATTGTTAATTCTAGTTCATTTATGTGAGAATGAGCTTAAAAGTTAACTATTATTGTATAACCATATACAAGGTTATACTTTTCTTTGTGAATTTCGACGTACAATGAAAGTTTTATTTTAATATTTGAAGCAAAGGATATCAAATATGCAAGTCATCTAGAAAACAAAAACTTAAAATTTTTTGAACTTATTTTTTATACCACAAGTGAATAAATCAAAGCCTTTTTATATGTTTTAATGGACTTTTATCAAAGAGCTTGGTTATTTCTCTTACTATCAGACTGTTAGCATTAGTACTTTAAACTATTGTGTGGTTAGAATTAAAGCATGCCTTGCTAGATGCACATGAATACCAAATCTTAGTGGTATGTATTTCAGAATTTCATGAGATGAATAAAAAAAAAGAAGAAACATTGAATTTTGGTGTTTAGGGGGACATGGTAAAAAATGATTTTTTTTCTTATTATAAAATTCTGTCTTGTTTTTTTGTATACGTATTAACTGAAATGATATTTGAGTATCTTTTGCATTTCTATATCAAAGTTTGCTCTGTCATTCAATTTTGGAACTTTTTTGCATCACTTATTTCCCCTTCATTCTAAAATGCATTCTTTTGAGATTTGGTGTCCTTTCATGACTGTTCTTATTTCTTTCTCTGAATAAGAATACTTTAATTTTAGCCACCTGGGTACATTCCAAATTTGATTAAAAAAAGTTGTCATTCAAGTGATTACACTAATTAACTGAATACAAGTACAGTTTTAATGTTATGGAGAAAATGAAAAATTCACTTGTGAAAGCCAGTTTTACTTTCAACATTTATATTTGGTCTCTTACGCATGTTCAACCATTACACTCACACTATCTGATGATTGGTAATCTGAAATTTTTTTAACATTAATTAAATTTTATCAAACTGCAGTGAAATAATATGGTCTGTCATTTTTAATTTTGTGTATATTTAAAAATAAAATATTCCGTTAAACCTTTTTTTTTCTCCTAAAATTGTCAGATGTAGAAAATGTTTCATTGAAAATAATTCTCAATTTTTTAAAAAAAAAGTTACAAAATTCTAGTTTACCACAATACCATGATAATTTTGATGCATTTGTTTTTGTTAATTATCTTTTCTTAGGCAATACAGTATGATAACTTGTCTCTTAGAGCTCCTGTGCATTAGTTTTGTTTCATAGTATATAAATAGAATTTTAGGCTTCCCATATTACTGTGCATTGAGTTTATGCTAATGCACCTGGTTCATATACGCAGTTGAGAAAATAAAGATAAACATACTTCACTGTATTATAGAAAGTATTTATTTTCTTGCTGAAATTTGTATTATACTAATAATAATCCAAAAATAAATGATGCTTTGAAAGTAGTTTTGGAAATTTAGCTCTGTTTATACTTAAAGACAAATATAATGCAGAAACGCTTTAAAAACTTGTCACAATAATTTAACATTCTGTAAAATATCTTCCAAGGCAGGAAAAGTTATAGTTATCGGGAAAGTATAAATTATTGATATAGAAACTAAAAATTTGCTTTGTTTGTAATGTAAAGACAGATTAGAAAATTTTAAAAAAGAAGAAAATTATTAGTTTTAGTATTCTTAGAAAAAGCTGATTATCTTTCAGAAAAATATTTTATAGCAAAGACAGAAGATTTTGGCCTATTCATTTAAGTGGTTACTTGCAAGGAAGCAAATGTTACTTATGTAATAACTTCAGTGAATTATAATGAAAGTGATTACTTTTAAAAATATAATAGAATCTCCTTTGGCTTGTTTTAGATGTGCAATAATATTTTATTTTTAAACTTGTAAAGATATATGGATTTTATCTGTTATGTTATATGTTATTGGAGCAATTTATCAGTGTGGCATATCCATTACATTAAAAAAATATATTGATTTTTCTGCAATAAAAAAATCTGAAATGCATTAAAAGATTGTTACTCAAGTACAGTCAAACTTTGATGAACTATCACCTTTGAGGGAAAGAATAAGTATAATGTTATAAACCACGGTTTATGCACATTTATTTTCTGTTGTTTTTCCAAGGCAAGGCCTTTCGATAGTAATGTTAAGTGCTTAGTATTAATTTAATTCAGCTGTGGTTTAACAGGGTTTGATTGTATTTTGTTACAAAATATTTTCATTATTTATGGGCTTAGTCTAAAAATTTAATATCTTTTTTTGCAGTTTCCTGCAGGTATAAAACTGATGGTCTTGTATTGTACAGAACAATTTTTGTATCCTCTTTTAATGAATATATCCTTTTTACTGTCATTTTAAAAATGATATTCTGTGTCTTTTTTATTTTTTATAAAAGAATTTAATTTAAAACCACATCTTATTGGCTTTTTGTTATAAAAACGTTTATCAAAGTTAAATAGTACACTGATTAGATTTTATTCTTTTTTTTTTACATTTAAAGCATAATATTGAGTGTGCTTTTGCAGTAAAAACCAAGATTATTAATTGCACAACAATTTAATGTTTACAATTTATTTACTGTTTATACTCATTTCAAAAACTATGAAAAGAAGCATACTAATTAAAGAACTTTGCTTTGCATTTCATTGTTTAAAAAATTGTGCACAATTTATATTGATAAACTATTTTACTTCTTTTCAATATGATGTCTAGTTTGTATATATAAAAAAAAATATTAAATTATCTTGTCTTTTGGTGATAACTGTTTAAATTCTTTGACAGTTACCTTTCATAAATAATTTAGACCAATTATTTGTGGAGTAGTTGTGCTGTATTGAAGGAGCCTGAAGAGTTTATTTGTTTTTGAAAATCTAATGAAACTAAAAGTGAACAAATTGTGCGTGGTTATATGAAGGAATAATTTGCAAAGGACAGATTTTTGAGTTTATTCTTGATATAATGTCTTAAAGTATTCTTTCAAGATCTGCGTTAGTACCTTATTTAAGAGGGGGAAAAAAAGTACTATAATCTTTCACAAATTAATTGGCTTAAAGCACATTTCAAATGAATCATATTTATGATCTTGTTTAGAGATGTCATGGGTAATTGGATATAAAATTGGTAATTTTTTAAAGAAAAATGGTTGATGCGTAACTAAATTTTAATGGATATGACAATAGTTTTGTATAACATTTGTTCACTATCCCATTAATAATCTTCATTTTCTGTAAAACTTATTTAAGAATGACTTTTTTGTACTAAGTTTATTCTACTTTTATTCTATTATATTTACTGTATCTTTTTATCTAATTGGTATCCTTTACAATCTTCAGTGTTTCTTTGACCATGATTATGAATCGTTTTTGAGTTTGTTCTCCAATTTTTTATGTGGTTATTTTTTTAAACAAAAATAAACTATTTTATGAAAACTGTTTATTATAATCATAATTGTGAGAAATTTTGCATGACTAGCAAGGCCAGATAAAGCTCAGTAGGCAATGCAAATTTTGGGCTTCCTCCCTTTCCACTTACAAACCAAATATTTTTTATTCATTTTAGTATAATATATATACAAGCATTTTTAAGTGAAAAATATTCTCACAAACTAAAATAACAAAACATTACATTAATTGCGGGTCACCTTCAAGAGAGTTAGTTTCAGTATCTCACCTATAAAAATTTTTTAGAGTAATTTTAAACACAACGGTAAAAACAAAACTTTTTAACATTCTAAATTCTCTAATACAAAGTTTGCTAGGGTTGTTGACTTGTGAATCAGTCAGCCAACTGGAAAAAAAAAGAGACTATTTTGATCTGCAATTGAATTTGAAAACATGAAAAAAACCCTAAGGATAATGTTCTGAAATTTAAATGATTCTTGATTTTAATTTAAATATGTTAGAGTGCATGGTTGTTGTAAATCAAATGGAAGCACAAAATTGGATTACCTTGAAAATACCACAAACAATATCGAAGCCTCGGGGCCCCCAAAGTTGCGGAGCCTTTAGGCAGTTGCCAACTTTACCTGTTTGATAATCCCACTCTGATGTTTAAACATTTGGAATATTTTAATCCTACTGGTGCAAGTTAGTCGTGGATATAAAACATTAGCCATTTCACATAGAAACAAAGTTTAGACAGAATATTTGCTATTAACTAATGCTATGGAATTTCTGAGATATAAGATAGTACAGTGGAATTTCAGGAATGTGAACCCCAGGAATCCGAAATTTCATATTATCCAAACACTATTCTTAATTTTCTGAAGAATTTTTATTAAAAAAAATGGAGGAAAACAACAATTAGTAATCAGAAACAAAGCTAATGTTTATTCCCAATTTAAAGGAAATATTCGAATCAATATTTATATGAATGAATACAGCACCTTATTCGTAAAAACAAAATCGATTATCTTCTTTTGAGGTAAAGAACTAAACCTGCTTGACGATGCGAATCATAGCTAGCTCTTTCCGTACTCTTTCACAGAGTACCCAAAGTCAATACTCTACTGCATTTGGTATATCAGGAGTATTTTACCAAATTTTCTGGTTTATCCAAATTTCTCGGAATTCGAACAGAGGTCATCCCCAATTAGTTTGGATTCCCCAGGTTCTACTGTATTGCCATATTATTTTCAGTTGCTTGTAATCGATAACTAAACATCATTGCAAAAGCAGTGGATTCACTTTGTTTGAATGTTATTAATAGTCATTCTTATAAAATACTAATCCTAATATACATCCTGATGTTAATTATATGCAACCTTTGATGAGTTTTGTCTTTGATTAATCATAAATGGCATTGATATACCAAAAAAGTTTGACATGTTTATTGCCATCCCAGTTTTGAAAGAAATTGATCGGTCACGAGTTATCTCGTGATTAGCAGCAAGTATGATAGATGAGATTGCTTTCATTCTTGTAATTACTATGCAAAGCCCTTAAAGGATAATGAACTTTTTAAAATGATATAGAACTATATAGCAGAAGCATCATTTCATTCCTTTATTCAAATTTATTTGTCTTTCATTGTAAATTCTACATATTTATTCCTCTTTTAGAGCCATTGGATGAAATGCCTGATGTTCCAAAAACTGTTGATCGTTGGACAGTTGAATTGAATCCAGAACAAAGATTAGCTGAGTACGATTATGTCATCGCAGAAGCCAAGGCAGTTAACAAAGCTGAAAATGATACTCTGGAAGATTTAATGTTTGATTTTGAAAAGAAAAATGATCAAGGTTAGATTAAAATTGGAGAAGTTTTTTAGCATGATTTTATTGTGTTGTTTCTGAAATTCAATTTTTGATGCACAGATATTCCCTTTCTAATGTTACATTTAAGATCTTTGCTTCTTTGAAAGACCATAAAGGAAATAAATAAACTCAAAAGAAAAATAAATCATGTAAATTAAATGAATGAAGATAATTTTTTAGAAGATTTAAATAGATATTCCTGTTAACATTTGAGCTGTGGTGTCAAATTGATTGACTGAGTGTTTGTGGATTGTGAATTCAAGACCGATTTCATTTAAAGAGACACTGTGTTTGTGGGCCTGGAGTAGGTTAAGTCTGGCATTTGGTTAATGCTATTCTCACATTGTAGTAGACTGGAAATTTGTAGATCAGAGGGCCAGGCCAGTTATTGTCCTCATCATCTGACCACTTTTACCAAAATAGCCTGTGTATATGTTCAAATTGGGACATTAATCATGCAAATAATTGCATGTTAATTTTTTTTGTTGTCAGTTTGCATTTGCAAGTCCACAGTGTTTTAGTCATACCAAAGCAATTTACCAAAAAGTTTGGCTGTTCTGTACATTAAATATTTTTAGAAAGTTATCTGAATATTTTAATCAAATGATTTGATTGGAAGTCATAGAGTTTCTTTCTTCATATTTTTCTATTTTATCATATTAATTTTTTTTATCTAAGAGTTTCATTATACTAAGCATGCATTTTATACCTTAGAGGACCGACCAAAAACTCAGTTGGAGATACTGGCAGAACAAAGGGACTACAAGCGTCGACGGCAATCATATCGAGCAAAGAATGTGCACATTACCAAGAAATCTTATACTGAGGTTAGTTATTCATTGTACACAAATTAAATAGAGTAGTCGTTCCCATTTTTTTTATACTTAAAAGGATCTTTGGACTTTGAAACATTAAAAAAAAAAAAGCAAGAACTGTGTATATGGTCATTTTCAAAAAATATTGAAGGACTTGACAGTTCTTACACATTTACGATATTTACATTTTGAATGAATGTTTTGATCTGATTTGTTTCAAATAGAATATTACATTTGCACTCATTTATATTTATGTAAATGGCATTGTATGTCACAATCAACAAACTAAAGTTCATGGGAATAATTGAACTAAAATTTGTCTTTAACTGAATTCAGCCTGTTTAAATTTGAATGGAATCTTATTTTACCTTAAGATGATTTTAGCAATAGTAAATTTATCAAAATTATTGTTTTTGAAGTGCTGAGAAGTTTTTAAAGTAGAAAATAGTTAATTTTCTCTTCTTGTTAGTATTTGTTATCTGAAAAAAAGACTAAATTTGATCTTTGTCTTTTTGTGCAATGATTATTTTTTCTTAACAAATTTATATCAACTTTTTACATTAAAAAACTTTTGAAAATTTTTTTGGCAAAAATTAATGAATTTAGCAATCTTTTACTAAACATGACATTATTCATCCATAAGTTCAAATTTTATATTTTGAGAATAACATTTTCAAAAATATCATTCATACTTGATTGGGAAATGACTGCTGAAAGAGAAAATTATCAAATATATTTTAACTGTTAATCATCAGTTAATATATAGACAATGAGGTTGCTTTTCATTTCTATATAAGCATTAATATGAGAACTGATAATAGAATTGGGTAATCCTTATATAAACCTGATTGTCATCTTCTGCATGTTTTGTTGTTTTGATTGGAAATATTTATTTATTCATTTATTTGTTTTTTAGGTTATGAAAGAAGTGATAGAAAATCAGATTACAATGTTGACTGAAATGAGAAAGGAAGAAAATAATGAAAAGTATGTGCCTTATTTATTTTTTTGTTCGTATAAGAATATTCATGTTTTCTTGTTTGTTTACTTCAGTTTTTTGTATTGAATTTCTTTGACTTTTTACTTCCTTTGAATGATTTTTTTTTTTGTCTTCCTTTGTTTTTTGTATGCAGCGGCATATTTTGTGTGATTCTCAATATATTCATGTTTTTATAAACTCATTCATAAAAGTAAATGTTTTCATAAATAGGAATAATGTAAGAATACATTGGAAATTTATTCTATACCTCATTTAGCTACATTCCTTACATATCTATTATTTATATTTGCTGCAAATGGTAAATGCATCCCTAATTTTTTATTGTATCAATATAAACTTTGATATATGTTTGTTTCATTAGATTGATGCTTTCTGGCATTTATGTTATCTTCAAAAATTTAAATTATTTTGGCTGCCAGCCATAGGTATACCATGACCTCATATTCCTCTTCATCATCAGATATTTCAATTTATTGCTTGATTCATAATGACACAATTAAATATTTATTTCAAACATTCTTTAGTTATGGGCTTCTGAAAGTAGGAGGAATGGTCCTTAAATCTGTATTTCTTGTGAAGAAGTGTGAAAAGGCATTACTTATATGTATAAAGGCATTTTGTTACCTCCATTTTTGGTTTGTGTATATGCTCATATATGTTGGGCAAATTGAAAAGTGCATTCACTAAAAAAGAGAGAGAGAGAGAGAGAGAAATATAACACTTAACTCTGTAAAAAAAGAGAATAAAAATTACCTATAGTTTTATGGGATTTATGTAGGACAGTTTGTAAAATCATGAGTGGCCACATAAAAAGAAAGCAGTTAATAAATTATTTGCCGTACTGTTAAAGTGATCTAATAGATAATTTGCAGTGACATTTTCGATGGACAATTTCAAATAAAAGGACAAAGTTATTTTGATATTGCCCCTTTTATTTTAAATTCTTGTTTGCATCTCTGAACACATGAAATCTTCGCCAGTTTCAGCTGAGCTGCAATTTTTAAAAAAAGAAAACAGACTGCTCTTCTGCAGGGACCAGTTTAGATGGAATGGAGAACCCAATGCCAATCTATGTGGACAGTTTGTTAATATATTAACTTCTTTAAAATTATTAATTCCTGTTTTTCTCGTGTTAGCTTAACTGTTCAATAAATATTATTAAATTTTCTGCATCATTAAATGTATATTCTTCAAAAGTCATTCATAGTATTTTGAATGACATTTTTATTAAATACTGAAATAAGCCTATAAAAACCAAGAAAAAATGTTTATGATCAGTACTTTATACTTACTTTGATTAATTGTAATACATATATTTCCATTTATAATACAAGTGGAAAATGTAGTTTTATTATTGCATTTCATCTAAAAGTTATTGTAGAGCCTTGAAATTCTTTTTAATCCAATTGAAAAGATATTTGAAAATGTTAATTCATAAGTTCGCCTCAATATATATACTGATATATATTTAGATTTTAATTGACTGATATAACATAATGTAGATTGGATATGTTATTATTTATACATAGATTAACAGACTAAATGAACAGCTTTTATATTATTTTCAAAAATAATGTATAATTCTTATTGATAATAACAGTTTTTAAATTAGAAATAGCTCAATAGTGGGAACCTAAAATTACTGCATTGAAACCAAAGATAAGAGGAAAATTGGTTTATTTTCTCTTTGTGGACAAAAAAGGAAATTCTAAAATAGAAGAAGGAAAGTAGAAATGACAAATGGCATTTTAAGATTAAATTATGCCTGGGCAGTGTTATTTTTTCAACTTCTCGGCATATTTGGCTTTAAAAAGGGAGATTATACGTGCTATTATTTTGTCTTAATTAAACTCCTTAAAACTTGAGTCTCGACATCTACAATGTCCTACTACACCCCACTACTGTGCCACTGGAAATAAGCCACTTTGATGCAAATTTATCCTACTTGTTCAAGTTCAACCAAAATGATAAGATGATCATAGAATTTTCTTAATACATTCAAAATGTATTTATGTTATGGAATGTTTTACAAATGTTTTTATTGAATACTATCTGAGGATTCCAAAATGAATTGCAGAGAGGCCGATTCAAACACAGAAGAAAGGAAATACGAAAGGAAGAAAAGAGAAAGGAGTCCAAGCCCAAGAGAACTCTCGCAAGACAGACAGAGGCACGGTTCAAGAGATCGTCACCATTCACACAATAAAAGATCCAGGAGTCGAACACCCAAGAAGAAGAAGCATAAGCACAATCGATCTAGAAGTAGGTCTAGGTCCAGATCTAGATCAAGAAAGCATAAAAAGTCACATCGTAAGCACAAGAAATCACGCGACTAGGTACAATTTTATAATCCTAACTACTTGTGCCATGGTAAATAGTATTATTTAGCTATCATTCATTTTTTTAACAGTCTGGTCAGCAGAAAATTCCTATTTATCCGTGATGTTTGGTTTCTCTATATATCTTTTAATCAAATATTGTTGCAGTCTAAATATACCCTGTTATTCTTGGTATGATTTCCATTTTTTTCAGCTTCCAAAAAAAAAAAAAAAAACCCCTTTCCTTGTTCAATAAACTTAGTTTTAACAAGTATTATTTTATTACTTTTTCTGCAAACCATTTTGACTTTTATATTTGAAGACTACTTCATTACTTAGAAACCACGAGTTCTTTCACTTTGTGTTTTAGATATCATTCAGGTGCAACTAATAAATAATAATTCACTAGCATCATTAGGCATTTTTCATTACTTTTTCAGATCAATTATCACAAAAATGATGCATTTTTTTTTATCAAATAAGGAACTGATGTTTGTATACACTTTGCTCTTAAAATAGATTTTTCCCACTTATTAAATTCATTCTTCAATTTGTTTTGAAATGTTGGAACATGAAGTCACAATGAAATGCATGTATCTTACACAACGTAGACTCACTCTGATATTAAACAATCTTTTAATGGAAATGTCTTAATTTCTATTATTTGTCAAAGTATTTTTCCGTATAGATTTTAATACACTGTGTTATTCAGTTACTGTCACCCATCATGAATTGCTCTTTGAAATTTAGATTTCAAACCAGCCAGCACTTTAACAAAGTTACTGTTATAAAACCTTACAAAAAATATTATTTTAACGTTTTCAAGAATTTATAGTCTGAAATATCTTTTATCTTAGTTTTTATGACATTTGTTAGCAAGAGTGTGGAAAACTAGATCCCCCCCTCCCAAGATTAATTAAGTTGAGTTCAATTTATTGAGGATGAAAATTTTTTTTACATTTGGGTAAGAATTTGTATGCAAATACAGCTTGGTTGTGCCAATTGAATGTATGAGATGAGCTTATTTGCACTATCAAAGGCTTAATAGTTACTTTTTTAAATTTAAATCCAATATTTGTTTGAATGTCCTACTGCTGGTGTGAGGTGAAAGTTTGGAGAGGGGGTGCCGGCTTATGTGGTGTCCTCATCTTCAGGTTCAAAATTACGAGTTGGTCCTGAAATAGCTTTTGTGTTGCATCAAAATGGGACATTAATACTTCGAAACTAAACCAGTATGGCATGCTTAATATCTCTGATGTAAAATATTCATGACAATCGGTTAATTGGGACAATGGTCAATAAAACGACTCCTGAGCTAATCTGATTTTTTATGCCTGGACTTTTTCCTGTGGTGTCTTATGAATAGCCTCATTTATGATGACAATTTCGTGGATCTTGTTGTTATGCTTTCTGTAGTTGTAACTTCCACAAGAGAAGTGCCTGGCATTTTCACTGAACTATAAAGCCTATGTCAACACTGATATTTGCACTTCGGGTTAATTTCTGTAAATTTGTTCCATAAAATGTGTCCCTGAAATTCATCAGTTCTCTTTCATTTCATCTGTCAGTTTTGTGCTCCATAGACCACTTGAGTTATGATCATGCATTTTATGTTGATTTGAGCTTGTCTAGATGTGTTCCGTCGCACCTTAAAATTTATGTGAAGAATTTTAAAACAGAGTTGTATATTCCTGCTTGAGTTAGAAAGATAGGAATCAGAGTAATAAAACTTAGTTCAAAAGTACAACCACGAAAGGCTTTTTTTTTTTCAGTTTTAAGGAAATATATAAATGGAAAGAATATTACTACTTAATTCACACACAGTTATATAATGAAAGGTGAATAAAAATTAAATGCATTCATTTTCTGCAATAGATTTTGAGTAGCAGAAGAGGGATATAAAAGCACATTTGTCATACTTTATTTTTCAGATATAAAGTATAAGTTTTTATGAAACTGAAGATTCTTCAAAATCTTTTTTAAAAATATGTTTAACAATTGGCGGGTATATGCAGTTTATAGAAATCTATGACATTAAATTCCTGCACCATTGCATCCAATGAAATTCTCCTTTACAAAGGGGAGGTGCGACAAAAACTGCTCTAGTTTCTTTTGCAAACCAGAATTTTATAATAATTTTAATTTAATAAATTTGTCTCTTATTAATACTACCCCCCATCCAACTTTCGTTGTCCGATTTGCTTTTTGCCTTGTTTCCCCCCCCCCCAAAAAAAAAAATGATTTAAAAATATAAATGAAGGATTCTGTTATTTGTTTTGGAAAGTACAGAAACATAAAAACCAAACTAGCTGATCTTATACCGGTAGTGCCTTATGCCTTTGATGCCAAGTCCAAATTGCAAAATAATGCTGAAGAGAATTGACAGTTTCTTTCCAAATTGCCTTTTGCCGTATGGAGAAAATGGCAGTGATTATTCCCATCAGTTTTCTTTACTTAATATTTACCTACATTTTTTTATTATTTACACAGGTAACATTACTAAAATTTTCCATATTTTTCACTAAACTTGGAGAAACAAGAAAGAAAAAAAATCTAATATGGTGATCTAATTTAGCAGTTTCAATTAGAAAGCATGACAATTGCTCTTGCATGGGCCAACTATCTAAACCAAGTTTTTCTAAACTGGACTTTGGCTTTTCTCTCCAAATTAGAAAAAGGACAAAGTGAACAACTGAAGTTAGATGGAAGGAGTATAATATTGTCACTTATTATTTAAAAAATATCCTAGTTGCATTAAAAAAATGAATCTGAATTATTTCTAAAAAAAAGTTTTATTTTACAATGAATCAATTTTCTTCTTCAGTACATTTTCATTCACAACTGCAATTTAAGTAAACAACATCTGAATCTAAAAAGGCAACACAAGATCACAAATTAAAAGGCTTTTTTTTTTAATTCTAAAAATCAAAACGTTGTTTATCACAGTAGCTTAGACATCAAAGTATTTTGAGTAATGCATATTGGTTTTGAAATAGTTACATTTCCCATTTCAAACATTGATACTACTTTGTTTTAAAAATTTCCGATTATGAACATGGAATAAATTAAGCAGGAGTATTTTTGAGATGTCTACAACGATCAGAATTTATATTTCAGTTTGTTGCAGGAAATGTTTTTCCACATCTGACAACAGTCTTTTTTGCCAATCTGTGATTAACAGTTAGTACATTAAAAACATGTACAAAGTTCTTTTTAAAAACACAATTAAAATATTTATACAAAAATGCTATAATAATAAATTAAAAACACTTAAATACATGTTTTAAAAAATCTATGAATTATAACTTAAAATCACAACACACAATACAGAAATGCTAATGAACTGAAAAAACTTCATTTAGTACTAAAACCAAAACCAAATGAAAAAAAGAAAGAAAAATGGCTTCATACAAGTATGTACATCTAAACATCAGTTCATTCATAAAAACAGCTCAGGATTTCGATTTTTCACAGTTAACAGCACACTCACAAGAAGGAAAATTGTACAAAAAACACATAGTAGTTCCTCAAGTCACGTTGCATCAAAATCACATATGGTTGTGACTAGTGTTCCAAAAATCATGGTTTTGGTTACACCTATTAGCCACACTTCTTTATGAGCCAGTTACAGATGAGTTCCCACACTTGAAAACAGAGAGACATTGACCAGAAGGCTATGTGTTAGATGGTCCAGCTTCTGTCCCCTGGCTGGCTCCAGAATTCTGGGCACTACAAGTGGAATCCATTTGCAGATCTGGAAGTGACAAATATAAATAAAATTAATACTTTCTTGTTTGTGACAAACTCCATACCTATCTAATTACATACAAACCAGGATGCATAATACATTTAACACAATTTTATAAAAATTAGAAAGCTATGTACAGTCATTAAAAGTAGACAAATCATTTTAAAGTAGTCAAACCAAGGGAAAGCAACATTATCAGACAATGAATTTGAATGTATTTTGGTGTATCAAAGAGTTCTGGGATTCGCTCTGTTGATCATCGACAAATCGCAACTCGGAGAAGAAGTAATGACTTGAAATTCTGTTAAGGCAATATTGAGTTAAAATGACATCACTGTGTTAACATCAAGAGTTATTCAGAGATCACGAGAGAGATTTATACAACCATATCACACATAAATGATCACAAGAACTGCACTGTAACAATTCCTCATATTAATGCTGGGATGCTACTTGGCACACTGCCATATCAAGAGTGCAGATTCTGCAAGCACAATCCTGCGATTTGATTTCAGAGCCAATTCCAGAAGTTAAAAAAAGTTTTAAAATTCATCTAATTGTCAACTAATCATTTGCTGTGACCTCGTGTATTAACATGATTGTAGCTGTTAAGGCATCAAGGAGCTCTGATGATTTACATTAATTTTAAAATGTAATTTTTTGTTAATAATGCTTCTTACTTTGCTTTCATCTTGGCTGCAACTAAGTTTTTATGTTACATTGTCAAGATATTTCAGTTATCTGAGAAATTTAAGTTTTGAAAACCATTAATTAGGTTTTAGTTAATTTTGAAAAGTTCATTGATTTTTGAAAATTGGTCATTTACATACGAGGAGCAAACATTCATACATGTTTTGAAACTAAGACATCAAAAAGTATACATGCAAAAATATCTAAGAATTTTCATTGCAGGAAACAAACAACATTTTATGGATTTCAGGTTCACTGTTGCAAATTGTACCAAGTTTCTGTGATTTGTTGAGCAAATGAAATCAATTGCAATCAGTTGCTCAAATGGTGACTTGCAACATAATCATAGAAAAAATTTCAAATGAAAGGAACACCCAACTATAAGATTTAAAGAAAAACTTTTGCTAAGTGCATTTTGTAATCTTCTATTTACAAATGTTAAAGTGCTTAGTATAAAATGGATCGAATTACCAAACATAGGTGTTTCATCATATAAGGCATTGAAATATTTCACAAAATACAGCAAGACTGCTCAAAATCCATTGAGTCATCGACAAGCTTTGGGCTATAGCTATGCTATAATAGAGTACTGTAAAGTTTCACTAGTCAATGAAATTGCTCTTTTTGTGGAAAACGATATCATATGAAACACTGATCTTTTAAGATTGCAGTGCTTAGCTATAAGTGCAGACAGAATCAAAATGTATCAATGTTTATGTTGTCTTCTGTTATCTCAAAGTATTACTTCATTAATGGCAATCTTTTTCTAAGTGTCATCAAGAGATCAGCAAGGTCAAGATCAAAATCTTGACTAATTTAAACTTCAACAATGGAGCCTTGTGATTTTATGTGATGTGAAAATAGCATATATTATTAATTTAAAAAAAATAAAAATTACCTTGTCTTTGCCTAAAACAGTTGTTCTTGGTATTTTATGCTCTTGCAATTGACAAGCAAATTATTATTAGGAAAATTATTAATATTATAATTATGGAAAAACATAATTATTCAGTTTTTATAATCATTACATACCACTAAACAAAATTGATATAAAATTTTTTGAGTTTCCAGCCAGTGTACTAACCATATTTCTTCACAACTTTTTTTTAAAGAATATAACTACTCATGCATAACTGGGAAAAATAATACATGAATGAATCTGAATACTATTATCTTTTATACATTACTAGGACTTTGGATAAAAACTGAATTTCAAAAATTCAGCAATTGAGAACAAAGAGAAGAATACAATAATTATAAAGTTTTGATGATCTTCATAAAGACATTAATCTTTAATAATAAAGACTGATACTATTATATTATGCAATGACTTAGTTATTTCTGCCAGAGTGAATATTAAATATATAAGAAAAATCAAAGTTTTAAAATTTTTGTTATTTAGGGCAGAGGTTCCCAACCTGTGGTACGTGTACCACTGGGAGTATGTGAACTCAAAATCTGTTATGGTGGGTACAAGAAAACATAAGGTATTAAAAATCTTACAGAATTTTGGTTCGTGTGAAAAGTAAAAGTTGTGCAAGTCCTAAAGCCTATCTTCAAAATAATAGGAAATTATTACAATATTGATTTCGTTTGTTTTGACATTGAACTAATACTATTGCAAAAATGAAATAAAATGTAAAATCAAAAATAAGTCCTGAAAATGCTATTATTTCGAGTAATTTTACTCTTAAGCTTATCTAAGCCCTTAACATTATTAATAAAAACTTCTTTGCATGGACGGAAGGGGATATGACAGTGGTATGCAAAAATAAAAAGACTGATAAGGAGATAAACGTTGGGAACTGCTGATGTAGGAAACAAGTATACAAGTAGAATACAAGTATTTACTTAATGTTATTGACATAATAAACAATGTTTCACCATGCACTTTTTTTTTGTCTGATTCATTATCAACACATACATCTAAATTATACATGAAATTAAAAAAAAAATGCCTGTTGAAGGACAAAAGATATTTAAATAAACAGAACATTCATTTGTAATTTTGTCAATATAACTGTTATGTTACAGCTCTAATTCATGACACTTGTAAAATCCCAAGGTAAACTTATTTAACACACACTAAAATTTGAAAAATAAGAAAGGATAACAGACATATCATTTTTACAAGCTATTGGCTGCATTATAAACAGAAACTGATAAAACTGAAGTTTACAAACAATATTTTTACAGTTAAAATGCTGGAAAGATGCTCAACATAATACCTGTATTATGCTGTTAGAAATTGGGATATAAATATATAGAAATATGGACTAATAAGAAAACATGTATTTTAATTTCAGTAATGAAATCTGAAATATAAAGTAGCCACATTTATATGTGATTTTATAAAACTAAATGATTTCTTGGGTTTTAAATTCATGTTATAATAGTAATAATGTCATTTGGATTAAAAATAAATTAAAACTATTGTTATGACACAGCTTATATGTTAAAAAATTAACAGATTCTTTTGACTAAAAGTTTATTTTTCTGTTATTAAAGTCGGGAATTATTTGCTCTGTTAATTTTTTAATATTGGGGAAAAAAACACATTTTTACCTGCGCTTTAAGGTAACTCAAAAATTTATACTGGAAATAAAATTCCTTTTATAAACTACCGACTGAAATTAGAAGCTGACATATACAATGAAGTTTCTTCTTTTTTTTTTTTTTTTTTTAAAAAAACTATTTGGGGCAAATTAAAACTTTATTTTCATCAGTTTTAAAAGAAAAGATTAATTTTTCAAGCAGCAGAGTAGTACATTGAATAAGCAATTTCAGTACATTGTAATAAGCATGCAGAAAGTAACGCACGATTAGTCGGTTATCTTTGAGTGGATCGTCTTTAGTTGGCAGCAAATTAACCGAAGTTTACCGGGAAACATCGCAGTTTCCATGCCTACCGCTCAAACAATGACTCAAATTTAAAAGCAGCAACATTAGTCGAAATAGTTATCCAGCGTTTAAAAAATGTTATAAAGAAAACACAGTTCGATTTCTAAAATTTCTCTCCAAAACTTACCGGAACATGTTAGTTTCTGTAAACTATCCGGCAAGGATGCTGTGCTAATAGCGGCATTTTCTGCTCGTATGTCCGGCAAAGCATTTCTTCTGCCTGTCCTTCCCGTCTGTAAGAAATCATCGAAGGCTGGAGACGTCGCCTGATTTTCCACTTCCATGGCCATTCACGATGAGTTTATCCTCTGTAACGCAAGAGAAGTTGCAATGAAGTCAAGCACACTGAAACAATATGCACGCAACAGTGGTGAAGTCGAACGACATCCTGGACATCAGAGTAGTCTCAAATAACACGCTTTTTTTATTGTTTACATTGCTAGCGCCATCTATTGAGCAATATTTGATTGAAAAGATCAGATTGTTGAAGTAAGGGGTTTGTTGTTCACCAATTTTTTCCCTTTTCGGTCGGAAATAACTTACACGAATTCATTTCTATTCGAAAATTTTTAGCTGCAACCAAGAAGCTCGAAAGTAAATAAGAATTTAGTTATTAATAAAAGAATTTATTAATGAAAATTACAAGGAAATTTAATAAAAAATAATTATTTAGGAAATTGCATTCATCAGTAGTTTTTGCTTACAAATGTTTGGAAATCTGAAAGAAGGCGGTCCTGTGAGGTTTTCCGCGACCTCAAATAGGGTCAGGCACTAAATTTCAACGAACTTTCACAAAAGCAAATGTGAATTTCTCTAGCAGGGATTTTTAAAACTATGGGGTTCGATTTCAAGTGGGGTTCAAGTAGAAGTTAGGGAAGAAAAATAATAATACAGAAAGCCATCTTGATTTGAGAAATTTTATTAACATTTTACGGTTCCGAAAAATTTCAGCGCACATGGAAGAGAATCAAATATTCGGAGTAATAGCGTTTGGACAAAATTAGGGTTAAAAACTTATTTGGATTATTGTTTCTTAAAATTGAAGAACGTCCTGAATATCATCATAGATTCAATAATATACGTTCTTTTTTCTTCTCGCTGTTTACATTATTTTTCATTTTTTGTTTAATCGGCATTTCTGTAAATTCATCTAAGCTGAAGATTATAAAGTTTGATATGAGAGTTGTTTTGACTTCAAATATGGTCTCCTTCATATGAACGCGAATAGCAAAAAGGATGCAGGAAAAATATGTGTAAAGTTTTTTAAAGAAATTCATCCGATAAATGAATGCATATGAAAAAAATAATTAATAAAATTGCAAGTCACTATTAAACGATGCATGTGAAAGTTCGAAATTCCAGTTTAAACTCTGAAAAATTTAATTACGCAATTTTTATAGAAATTTTACTAAATGTGATAATCAATGGATCCCGCTTGATTTAGAACTATTTAATTATCTCACTTTGGACTCTTTATTTAAAAGTAATTCTAACTGAGTTTTGATTATTTAAATCCTTGTTTTTTTTTCAGATGAGGTATCGATAAAACTTCTCAATCCATCTTCAACTTTCATTCCTTCTTACTGAGTTCTGATGAGTTATGTTTCAGAAGGGATTCAAAGACTAAATTTAAAACTTATTTTAGCTCTAATAGAGAAATGAAATGTTAAAAGTTTTATTTGAAATTCTTATTTCGTTTGTGGCTTCTATAAGATGATTGTGAAAAAAACGTCAGAAGAAAAAATATGCATTTAAAAAAATTATTATCAGCATTATAGTTGAGAACATGTTCCGAACGTTGAAAATTACTTTACCACAATTATTTTTCTTCTGTTACAGCCTCACAATTTATAATGAAAAAAAAATGATATAGTTACACGCTAAAAATTTAGAAAAATGTCATAAAATCAATTTAAATATTAGACACACAAATATAAGGAATATATCACTTTTCTAAACTTTGAGAAAACAGTAGATTGTTGTTACGTAGATCAGAGAACACTAAAGTATTTTAAATCATTTATAAAAGGTCATCCAGAAAGAAAGTACCGTTTGGGCATTAAAAAAGATTAGCAATTTGTTTTCATTTGTATTTTATTACAGAAGAATCTACACACCTTAAACTACTTTTCAACATATTCACCATGCGAATTAAGGCATGTGTCATATCTTGGCACTAATTGCAACATACCAGGGCACCATATTTTTCTTTTCGTTTCTCGAACAAGTTTATTTGCACGTACCAAAGTTTTTGCATTTTGACTTGCGAAATCTTCTATTTAAAAAAAATTCTAATTAGTTAAGGAGAGTTCTGCTGAATCAAGATGGAAGCAAGTAAAGGTAAACGTGAATTGAATAAGAAAATTGCATTGGATATTGCATTTTTCAATCGTTACAACAGAAATTTTATTTTAGAACGTTGATGAATTAATGAATACTGTGAGGGAAAGGTTTTTGTAGAAGTGAGTAGACATACACTGAATAAAGTTTTTAAGACCAGAAATTTATGGTAGAATGAATGGATATTGATGGAAGTAATCATTATCATTTGTTCCATACAGCAAAAGGCAGTGTAGAAAGAAACGGTCACTTCTCTTCAGCAAAAGTTTGTGATTTGGACTTACGAGCCAAAGAGCAACGCACCACTAATATATTTAACAGTAAGGCTTAACATGCAAAAATGTTCACGTATGAAATGTGTTTAAAAAATTAAATTAAAAAATGTTTCGTAAAGAAAAAATAATTCCTTGATGTTTTTTTTTTTCCTTCTTTTTTTGAAAAATTGAACTTCCTAATTTTATCATCCAATTACTTTTATATTTATATTACATTTATTGCCGTGATATTCTCACACTGCTGTGGCATAGAAGTTTAGTGAGAGGTGCACTAGCTAGGTGTCATTGCCGTTAATGATTCTGGTTAAAAATTACGACGGTGATCCTTAATAGCTTTGAGAAGGGGCATTGATGCAATAACATAGGGACCGGGGGACATAGATGGCTGGGCACCAGTTTACGAGGGCGCATGGAGTCAAAACATTACTGCGTTTATGCCATTTTTGAAGCAAAATGTGACGAGTGGACGTAAAATAATTCCTTACTTCTGATGATATATAATCTTGTTAAGCCATTGATGACGAATGGGATAAAAAAAAATCATATTATTTTCCGAGCGCCACTGATCCTTGCTACGTCACTGCCCATGGTAACAAAATGTTAATGGGTTTATGTCATTTTCTGAGTTAGATAGGATGAAAACTATCATGTCCCTGGCGTCGTTTACACAAGCTAAGTCATTGATGATGACGGAGAGGGGCGTAAACTTACGCCCCCTGGCGCCACTTACTCTCACTACGTCACTGCATTAATGTAACAAATCAAGCATTCTATCAACTACAGTCAAACCCCGTTATAACGAACCCTCAACGGACCGACTCAGAAGTTCGTTTTAACCGAGGTTCGCTGTATCCGTATTTGCAAAAAAAAAGCCCTAACATGCTAAGATACTCCTTCTATAATAAACTTTTTAATAACATACTATTTTCATTAGTAATTAGGGACAAATAAAGTATTAAATAATATACTCAATAATAAACAAACTAAGCATGTATCTTTTTTTTACTTATTTGCTAATCTACTACATTGAAAAAAGATGTTATTTTTGGTTGAAAAGTTTTCGATTTTATATACAACTCGTCAATTTTTTTTTATCCACTATTTTAGACAGGTACACAACATGTTCGTCGATGTTTTCTGTGGCAAAAAAAAAAAAAAAAAAAAAAAAAAAAAAAAAAAAAAAAAAAAAAAATTGTTCACAACGTTTGCAGCTGATTTTGCATCTGTAATTGAAGGCCCTGGTTCGTCTTGTTCTTCCTCCATATCTGAAGACGAATCTACAATAGAGTTGTTTTTTCATTTACTAATGCCACGATATCTTCCTCACTCACTTCCCCAGATGTAATGACATCGTCGTCACAACATTCGAAATGTTCGATTTCATTTCGCGAAAAAGCATTCACTCCGTGCTTTTCTAGCCATTTGGAGAAGGGAAGATTATCATCTTCCGTCTGTGCTGCCAGGTGTCCACCAGCGGGAGGAGGGGAGATAGAAAGTGTAAAGAGCCTTGCCTATTGTTCCTTTGTCCCACTTGTGAGGTAAGCAGCGATTCTAACTTAGGTACAATAGGCGAGGAATGTGGTCTCTGGACCAGAGTATTTCATGCAAAAGGGGTAACTCTTGTAGAAGTTGCGTTGATTTGAGCACAGTTAGTAAAGAATGTCCCTTTCGGCAAGTGAAAAGCTTGAAGTTTTACAAATTTTCAGTTCGCTATAAACGAGTCTCTAGCGTTTGCTGTTCGTTGTAAACGTATGAAAATACATTATTAACATAGGGCTTCAGTTGGGACCATGTAAAAGGTTCGCTGTAACCGAGAGTTCGTTATATCCCGGGTTCGCTATATCGCGGTTCGACTGTATTACTTAAAATTTATCAAAAAGGAGGATTCCAGATTAATTTTCTGAGAATCTGAAGCTTGAAGGATTTTTTTTCCTAATTGAATGATAAAAGAAAACAATATGTTATTTTTCTTTCTTTTTTTACAATTAACCGGCAAAAACATTGGTAAATAAGAACAACATTGCAACCGTGGAAAAATTTCATAATACCCTTTTCATGAAAAGATATATAAAAACATATGTTACGCTAACTGTAATAATCTGTATTGAAACAATAGTGCAACTTTAAAAATCTACGCACGAATGATACTAAATAACAAAAATTGCAAGATAGTTTCGCTATAAATTACGTTAGGGATATTTTCCAATTTCTCTCATACAATCAGCTTCTGCGAGCAAACGATTTTAATTTTTTTTCTATCGTTGCCAATTCGTGCCACCATATTCTTACCTCTGTAATCGGAATACTGTGGACAATGGATAATATATAATGTTCCAAATATTTTTTCATTATAAAACAATGGACTTGCAAAACGAAAGGGAAAGAGAGAAAAAAAAAAAAAAAACCCGAAGGAGTAATGAAGCAGGAACAAAATTTGTGCTTCGGCTATTCTTAGCCTCTGTAACAGCGGTTCGTTCAATTGTGAAACAACTAAACTCGTGCGTCTGCTTGGTTGATGAAGAGATTTAGGGCAGATAGGTCACTGACCGGTGCTTTGTTCGGCCTAATGAACTTAAAGGATGGGGTGGAAGAGAGATAAGGGGTTAATAAAATCCTCAAGTGTTAGATCTTAAATATATTTTGTTACAGCGGCTACCGAGATTACTGAGCAAGTTTCAGGAAACTTGTTAATGACAAACACGGTTGTCCACCTATTGTATAAGTTTTAATACAGGATAATAATAGGGAAAAAAATCAGAATAAAAAATATTTTCTTAGAACTAGAAATGTTTATGCAAAAACATAAGAAAAGCAAAGCTCTACACATTTTTCTGATATGAAAATGAATACGTGTTTATGCCAGATTTTCTCAATTTATGCCTTAAAAGTTTTTGCAATATTGGCAAACAAAATTCTACCATAAGCATATGTTAATTATCGTGAGTAAAAAAAATCACCAAAAAAGGATTTGATAAGCAGTTTGCAAGTAGGTATTTAACTAGGGATTTAAATTTTCTTTTTAGCAGGGAAAAGTGGGGTAAAACAGGGTATCTAAGACTCGAAGGCCTGCTGGAGCTAAACTATTCCACATAGAGCTTGTCAAATTTTATTAAAATATTCATTGTTTATCAGAGTACACTATATCTTTCAAGAAAAGTCATAGTTTTACTACTTTTTTTTACCAATGATATTTTTATAAAAATACTAATTCCACCCGGTATGACTTTTCTTGAAAGATATATTGTACTGATATCTTTAAGATATATTGTACCCAAGATATATCAAGATATATTTTACCCCACTAGTGGGGCAAAACCGGGTACACATGTTAACTTCCAGGGAAATTTAGAAAACTCGATTTTCAGTGGAAAAGTAGAAGGCATTTTTATTTTGTATGACAATTTAAGAATATTAGTTACAAAATTCACATGTAAAGCATTTGTCTTCTTCCTCCGCTCCACTGCAGCTTTCGTGGGACCAGCTACGACAGTTTCTACATTGGATGAACCCTTCTTCTTCATTTAAATTAGAAAATGCACCACTAAAATATAAACAATCATCGTCTGATGTATTTTTATCGTCTTAATCGGAGGAATCATCAATACTGACTGTCCCGATCTCACGCCACTTGGAGTGCTCGGTTTTACCCCGAGTCCAGAGATTATAAAAAGCGATATAGAACCGCGCTAAATATTGTATTAAATCCTTATTGCTAGATAGTGTAAAAATCCTTGGTACTTACGTATTAACGCCACCGAAGCTACAGATCTGGCGGTTTTTAAGTGCCGCCAAATTTGGCGGTTTTTGTACTTACGTATTAACGCCAATTTGGCGGTTTTTAAGTGGCGCCAATTTTGTGGCTTTTAAGTGGCGCCAATTTGGCGGTTTTTGTACTTACGCATTAACGCCAATTTGGTGGTTTTTGTACTTACGTATTAACGCCAATTTGGCGGTTTTTGTAAACAAGGTTGCTCTTTATTGGCGCATTACCGCCAGTCTGTAGCCTCGTTGGCGTTAATACGTAAATACCGAATCCTTAGTAAACGTATAATAAGCTGGACTAAATATAGTTTTTATAACTGTAATCATTTTTCAGTGCAGACAGTTTAAAATCAAACGAACATTAGAGAGTTGGCGTCTTAAAACGAATAAACCTTCACAGATGTAGTGCATTCAACAGCTGCAACACGCCACTATGACTGTTCCTTTTTCTTGACTAGTAGAGTGTCATTCAGTATCCGTCTGCTAGATAGGAAAAATAACAGCGCCAGAATCAAGGGTACCCGGTTTTACCCCACCTCTCTCCTACAAGAAATTTGTATTATAAAATAAGAAATATGTCGTCGATATGAAATATGTATGAACTAAAATGGACACGGAAAAGAAATTATCACATTTCAAACCAATTTAATATATACCTACAGTAAAGGCATGAACCGACCAGAAGACGTAAGATATCGGAAATCAAAATAAACTTCCGGCAATAGAAATTTTTAATACCACAAAAAGCTGTACAATTTTTTTCTTTTCATATACAAAGTGGACTTTAAAAAGTTCACAATTTCTAAAAAACAGAAAGAAAAAGTGCTCTAAATATTCTGCATATTTATGAAAACAATGAGAAAGGATAACATTACTGTCTAATAACTCCAGTTTCTCTTTAAAAGTTTCTATAAAAGGTCCTTAAGATGAAAGAAATACTTATGATAAGCATTGCAGCATGGGTTATATGCATTTTTGCTGTAAATCAAGTATTGTATCGCGTAGCAGTAACACAATATTTTCTCCACTTTAAAAACTGTGGATTCGTTAAAACAACACAAATAAAAAAATATATAGCCGGTACTCCACTAAATAAATGCTTATATATAAGGTTTTAAAAGTTCTTCTCAAAGAATCTACGTATAATTGGGAAAAAAAAATTAGAATTACGGAAATTCAGATAATCAACTTCACGATTTGATTACTTGACTCGGGTGTGACACAGAGAGGTGAGAATTCCTAAAGGCACAGTTTCAGAAAAGAAAAAAAAGTGCGAGATTTATGGTGCTGAATTGTCATAATGTTTTGACTCTTCTTTTAAATACGTAAGCAGGTGTATATAGTTAAATAAAATCACAATTTAGTAAAAACAAATTTTTCACATAAATGAAACACATGTTAAAAAGAAACCGGAATCTGCAAATTAATCATTATTATCAGAAAAAGCAAATTTTTTTGAAGAGCTGTAACCCTCTAAATTTTCCATATTAATTATGGTATATTTTTGGTCAGATTTCAAAATGAACGACGTAGATTTGCATAAGTAATTCACAAATACCAACTTCACAATTTCTAACTTTCTTAATACGTGAAATAATTCGTGAATAAATAACTCGTACTTAATAGAGTACAATCAAAGAATTCAAATATCGCTACTAATCGCTCGAAAAGTTCACAATTGCTTTCACACGCATAGTTAATTACTGCTAGTTAATAACTGTGCTAAGAAGACTCATTGCAACTCTCCTTTTAAATTCCATTATCACTTGCTGAAAAACGTGATATTTACAAAGATCTTCATGGAACACCGGGAAACTTCTGTTCGAAATAACTCAAATTGAAACACAGAGTTATTTCTTTTATCACTGAGCTTCATTAAGTCTAGAGTCATTAGGGAAAAGTGAGTAGATTTTTAAAAAGGAATGATTCTCAGAACTAGGCATAACAATAAAAGAGGGGAAGGAAAAAGAAACTCACAGAATTTAATTTTATAATTAATATATTTATGTATATACAGAAATAATCAGTTAAGCAAAATTCTTTATTAAAAAATACGGACGAGTGTTTGTTGTTTCTTTTAATCATAAGTCTTTGTTCTGAAATAAATTTAAAGAGCTGCTTTAGTATTTGAATTATTTTGTTTAGATGAATATCGTCCATTATTATGGCGCGATAACTTTTCCGAAAATTGAATTTTATTTGACTTTTATTTCAAGTTAGGAATGCCTACTATAAAGTGGAAAATAAACGAAAAAGTATTACCTAAAATAAAGAACAATAGATAATTGAATGTTAGTCGTCTTCTTTCAGAAATGTTTAATTTACGATATTATAAACAACTATATTTAGTGAATTTTCATTGAACTTCATAATAAGAAATCATGCTGCTGTTACACAACGATTTACACCCTAAATAAACATAATTTGACACTTAATGATTTAATTTAATATTGATCCTTAAATAAACATATTTGAATTAGATGAGCACAACTTTCAATACATAAATATTTTCCATTTTGTTTCTTATTTTTCATGAACAGAAGCAAATGTTTATTTCAGACGTCTTTCAGCGTGTTTGTTGTGAGCTATTATCACGAACCATTCAAAAACACCTGGCGTTCTCAATTTTTTTCTTAACCTAATCACTTTCTTCTGTCACATGCGCTTAATGACACATTTAAAATATTACAACAAATGGAGATTAAAATACACGATTCAGATGCCAAGAAAGTTTTCACACTGGAAACCAAGCATCATTAATTAAAAGTTGTTGTGATTCAACTTCGACCATGTTAAATCAAAAAGTATGAAGTATATATAATTCCTGATGTTTAGCATAAATTTTATGATTTATATTTAGAAAGTTTAATTGTAGATACATTTTACTTTCATGTCAGCTGAAAATATTTCCAACGTGTATCCTTTGAAAGGACTCGCGATCAATTCCAAAATTCTTATGTGTGCTCGTTTGCTCATGGTACGTTAGAGTACTGTGAAACAGCATACCAAGTTCTTTAATGAAAATTATAGATTCGTATTTGGAAATCTATCCTATTAAAATTCGAAGGTAAACAAACATATGTATCTATGTCCTTCTATCTTCTCACGAACCACTGAATCCTGAAACTAGCCGTAAGTACCAAAAGATGGAAAATAATCCAAGGAATCCATTTCGACTATTTAAATTCCGAAATTGTAATTAGTTAAAAAGATATTAATTAAAAACGTCAAAATGAATGAATTGACGTGCTGCCATCTATTGGCAGCATGGTGAATTCATTCACGGCGGATTCTTTTTTTTCTTCCCTATTATTAGTTTTCGCATCCGGTGGCATTTTTTCCGGCATATCCGGCATTTTTTTAAATTTATTTAACGGAAGTTGGTATTTCTTTTTGCGCGTGCTTCTGTGTTTGGATTTATTAACAATGGAAAAAAGTCGTTTTCATGCTTTTTTTTCTTTCTTTTATTGTATTAAAGTGTTTAATTTCGTAAGGTTTGTTAGGGAAAATAAGTGACAATATTTGTTGATTGTAGAGAAAAACGGAGGCGGGGCATACAAAAATATATGGATCCCAAGGTCTCACGTGACCTCACTTCTCTCCGCCCGGGAATATCCTATTATTCGAGATAGCCCGTGCAACGCCGGGCCACACAGCTAGTAAGAAATTATTTTACGAAGGACCTTTTTGGTCTGGTGAACATTAAATTCGCCCGGCTTAACCGTTTCTCCGCTGGTTTGGTGCAGAAGTTGGGGGTGATGGTATGGCTCAGGTGTCATGCCATCACCCCCTGTCTTTTCTGGACTGGTGAGAGACCACGGGTCTGTTTTTGATGCTCTTTTGTGGGATTTTTAATGATACTTTACAAAAATTTTTATTGCCTCCTTCTTTTTACTGGTGTGTTGTGCTGAGCTTGTGCTTTGCTCATTTGGATGCATACTGGGGGGTCCTCCTTTTGAGTGCTTTGCATATTTTTAATGTTGGTTCCAGATCTGGTGATAAAAATCAAACAAAATTCAATTAATGTATGGTTCTCTCCAAGTGTAATATCGATTCAGTGGCGTATTGTTTTTTTTCTCTTGTAAGTGTGTTTTAGGTTACTTTATTTATTTTGTTGTTGTCTTTTTTTTGCAATGTTTGTAACGTTCTGTGCTGTGTTTGTGATGATTTTTTGTGTGTCATGTCATATTGATATTCTTGTATTGCTTTTATATTTCCCCACCGGTCTGCTAAAGGCCTTACACCCTTTCGGGTAGACCGGACCGGTGTGGGTTTTAAATAAATAAATAAAAAAAATGGCTCAGGTGTCGCCTTCGTCAATTGACGGTTCACTATGATGATGTCCGTCTCAGAACAGTCCTCGTGTAGCATCAAAATGGGAAGCAAATCTAATTAAACTAAACCATCGGACAGTGTACTGAATTTTGTGGATTAAGCTGAAAGTTGTAGATTAAATGATGTACAATAAAACTTGAGCAGGCCTACGCTGCTTCACAATCTATCTGAATTAGAACCAGCAACTACAGTGAACTCACATACTTGGTGCCAGTACATCTAAAATTTTAGTCTTATATGTGAAATCACAGATATGAGAGACGACTATCCTCTCTCTACCTTCCTACAGAGCCTTCCATATTTATATATTCCTTCCAGCCTTCATATATATTCTAAGCCTCAACATTACGGGAAAGTCGATTCAAGTTGGTAGTAACAAATTGGCGACAGCAAATTTGCGCTGAAAACAAATAAAATTTAAAAAGGACCCTTACATCTTTCAAGATTTATCTACAATACCATGAGTGTAGAAATGACATGCCATTCTGGGCAGATTTAAGCTGCAAATGCTAAGAAGGAAAAAAATATTTTTTGAAGAGAACTCCTTGAAAGGGAACCGAGAGCTTTTTAAGCTTTCGGTGTACTAAAAAAGAGAATCATAGGACAGGATGTCAAATTTAGAAGTCGAAACTGTAAAGTGAACAAGAAGACATACAAACATTCATTTTGAAAAGTAAGACAATTCACTTGATTACGATTGTTACATCTTCCCTTTTAAACGAATTTTTTAATTCTTGTGACAAATAAAAGTTTCGAGAAATAAATTCTTCTCCTTTCTGCTACGAAATCACCCTTTCGAGAAATCTAAGATTGAATTTCTCATTTTAAAACTTGAATAAATTCAGTGCACTTTCAATTCAAACATAACTGTTTTCTTTACATTGTTAGCTTTCTTTTAAAATGCTCATTTAATCCCAGCCTTAAACTCGAACAATTTTAACACAAAAAGTTACTGAAATAAATGTCCATAAAACAACACAGAGAAACCGAAAAACGTGAATAAATTCTGATTCAAGCAATTCTTCTACATCATCAAGCAAATAATCTATTCGAATTCTACGACTGATTCGCACAATAATTTAATTTGTGGCCATTCCATTCACAGATAAATTCGTTAAGTTGACATTTAAGTTAGCCTTGTCTAGTTCTAAGAGAACAAGTCAATTACGTAGCAGACGAAACAGGAAAATTGCAGCTTAATTAGGGAAATTTATGTGTGGTTTGTGTTGGCCAACACCTAGACAGTATGTATTCACACTCACGAATATGTACAAATGACACACTAGCCATCGAATAAAATATGAAAATTCTGTCGTAAATACACTAAAGCAGACGATATATCATGTGAATGATGCATTGTTAGAATTATCAGCATTGCGAGTGACAAAGAGTTGAATGTCTTCCCTTCATCGCCATTTTTTCTCGCGAGGCCTAGTTCTTTTCCGTTACCCAAGGCAATATGTGATAGAGTCATGACAGACGACAAATTTTCGGTGCATAATTCATGAGATTCCATGCATGAATGAGCTGCTCTTTTCCCAAACGATTTATGATCCGGATATTTCGCATCTTTTCAGAATGTCACGTGTTAAAGAATTTGGAAGAAAAAAAATAAAAACCTAAGTCTAAAGAACCGATTCCTCTGTACTGCATTCTGCCAGATTCTTTTGTTTCCTAATATGACAATGGAATTTTAAATATTAATTAGTGTATTTAAATATTATGAAACTGGCATCATAGAAGAAATACTTTTTTTTAAATCTTATGTAGGCGTAAAAATCGTTTTCTTCAAATCAGTTTTTGAAGTCATCACCGGAAAACATCGAAATTGTAAAGTGTAAAAAGATAAGTAACAATTCGTCAAATAGCAAAGGCAATTTTGGAATTTTACAAGAAATCAGAAACATTTGGCTGCATATCATCTAGACAAAACTGTTTGTGACCACAGATTATAAGTTACATTTTTTTGCAGAAGTGTACGAAAAAACAGAGATGATAACACTCCTGATCTTTCTTAACATAATAAAGTGAATGAACAATTCACTTTCCTTAGTGTCTCTGAAAAATTCATATAAAAATCTATTCAATAAAATCTGAATAATAGGAGTATTTCACAGGGAGTTGTTTTTTAACCAGTCACCAGGGGTAAGCCGTATATATACGTCAAGGGCGGCAAATGCCGTTTATATCCATCATGTTGATTTTTGGTGCAACTACCCTTCATATGCCGGAATATTTCGTCAAACCGCAGCTGCCGATATTTGGACTAGATAATAAAAAAAAAGGGGGGGGGGGGCTTTTCTAGATTAAACACCTACCACGGATTGGACTACGGGAATTTAAAGACCCGGATGACAGTTAAAAAGTATTCACAGATGAAAAATTCATTAGCAGAGTAACTTAGGTAGGTACAAAAGATAGTATTTTATTTTCCTCGTATATTACCCCTAGAAAAATATAAATCTTTTACGTACAGGCCTTTAATAAAACTGTTTTATTTCTTAAAGTTTCAAAGTTTTTAAGAAGATCAAAACTCACCCTTGAAATTCCGTAATATTTTTAAAATTTATCCGTAGTTTTCTCCGTGTGCAATGCATTATTCTTTTCAAGTTGAAAAAGGGAACTTTTTGAAAAAGATTTCAATTCGCTGAAAAATACTTTTCTATTTTGCCAAATATAATGCCGTTAAAGAACTGTAAAACATCTGAAAAAAGAAAGAACGAAAAAAAAAAAAAAATCGCGCAGACGATTCTTTTTTCCAAGTGGAATGAAAACGAAATGTGTGCACGACAACAGTTTACATTTCATGAGAAAATGTAACCAAATCAAGCAATAAAAAATTATATCGTTTCAATGGATGCTTTTCTGTTTTATCATTTAGTGATTATAAGCACTGAAAATTGCAAAAAAATCAGCAAGGAAATAAAATGTTAAAGTTTAATAATTTTGGACACAAATTTAAATAGACGTAAAAAATGATTTTCAATGTTAAAAAAAAACAACACTTGAAAAGTACTGTTATCATTATTTTTATAAAACACTCATTTGTTTCAAATGAAAAGCGCAAGAATAACAATAAAAAAAAAGGGAACTATTTTTTGAAAATATTGGATGACTTCTACACTTTTTATGGATATTTTAAAATTAAGCTATGAAAAATAAAATACTAAATACATTCACGCCAAGAAAATAATTGCCAAAATTTGATTTAACGCAGAAGTCTTTTGCAAACAGTATATAAAACTTTATTACTAGAACTGCTTTTCGACTAATTAAATAAAAAGATTTATATTTACTTTCGAAAAGAGTTATTTAAGAATGTTCTTAATCTAAATTTCCGAGAAAAGATTTTAAGCGCGATGGAATACAGTTAGAGGACTTTCTTTAAACACTTCAAATAGTCTTCAATTCTTGTTTAAACATACGTGCATTTTTTTATCCTTAACTCAGATCTCATTAAAAAAAAAAGAAAAAAAAGATCGCTATATTTTCAGTCCGGAAATTTTTTTCAGAACAGATATCGCCTGTTTTTAGAGGGGAAGAAAAGCCGAAAAACATTTTCTCAGCAGGAAAAATGTTCATTTCGAGATAGGAAATTGGCTTCATTTGGTGAAAAGCCTGAACAGAAAATGGAAGAAGCTTCCGAATCTTCTGTACAGAAACAAGCTCTATTACGAATAATTTCTTTTTCTTAGAATTTCGGAATAGAGGTAAATAAGCTTTATTAGACTTCCAATACTGAGCGCATTATTACACAGTGATTTTAAAATCTTTGGCAAAAATGTGAGAAGAGATAGAAAGGACTTAAATCAGCTATTTTGCAATGCAATGTGTATGCGGAAATGGCAGTTGCAAATTCTGACATGTAAGGAAAGCATAAGTATGTAAGAAAGACAGGTAAGTAAAAAGAATAAAAAAATTTAATGATTTAATATTTGCAATAGGCTCTCGAAAGTGAGACCACCAACAGTAATACAAAATTCACAATAGCGGCGAATGGTTTGGCAGACACAAGTCAATATCTCGGAGATTTTACGCACTTTTTCAGCAGCAATCAACAGTCTGGTACTAGATTTTTATAGAACTTAAGGCTACTTTCATAGATTATGCTTTTAACGTTACCTTAGAAGAGAAAATCCACGTGTGCTATATCTGGTGACCATGGCGGCCAAGGATCAGAATCAACCTGTTCAATTCAGTGGGGGAGGAGGGTGTAAGTAGCGTTGAGGTAATTTCTGACGTTACTGCAGATTCACGTTCGTGAGTGCACATCGGAAAGAAGTTCGGCAAAATAACTTGTAAAAAGATGCCGTACGTGCGGCCATTCAACCGACAAGGCTAAATATAAGGTCCCACTAAGTAACTGTGTACCATGCTAGCCCAAACCTAGAAGGATCTCTCTTTGTAGGCATGTGATCTCGTGTCATGTGGGTTGTTGTGCGCCCATAGGGGAGAATTATGAATCTATAATATAACCGTCGCCCGAAGTCGCTAACGCTCAGGAAAGTGGGCGTGGTTACGTGCCAATGACATCCGCAGAGTGGAATGGCTCGCCCAGAGGGTTTGGGGAACAGGAGGTCTTAGAATTCGGAGTCCTTGTGGGTTTTGAGAAGGGAAGTGAATTTCCCTTATCTTTGAAAGAGCGTTCCCGTAATTTTGAGTTCTTTCTATTCCACTGGTCTAACTCAAGAAGAAAGGCAAAAGTGCCTTGCATTTTTTTCAGAATATCGTGAGCGTATTCATCAGCAACAAAGTCAGGATATTGTAAATCAATCTCTTTATTTTTGTGAAACTCAAGTTGAAACACAGCGCTGTTATTGACACGAAACGAAAGTTAGTGTCATTTGATTCATCAGTTTCGTTTTTCATGCTTTTTTATTTCTTAAGCATTCTAGCAATCTGCGTGAGATTTTCTTCAACAACTTTCGTTAGTAAATCTGTGACTATCAAATCTGAGATATTATTGGCAAGCTAAAAGCCCATCTTAGACGGGCACAGATCTTCTAGTGTTGGCATAAATGTAGACCCATCAGTGACAGCCTCATCATCACTCTTAACTACTTTAACGCAGATTTCCGAGCCCACATTCCAGTACAAAATCTGTTTATTTTGGTCCCTTTATATCTTTGTCAAATATTTCAGTATTAATTTGAATAAATATCAGGGAGATGTTATTATTCTGAACTGAGAGACAGCAAAACAGTAGAAAACACCAATCAACATTTTTCAATATTTTGATAAGAAATATTCTTAAAAATTCTGAGAAATATTCTTAAAAATTTATGATTTGCATTGCGACCCGTATTGAAAATTCAGCTCTACATATTATAATTTCTTTTTTTGACGTAGACTTACGTCTCTCCATAGTGGTCTAATGGTGTGTCGGGAAAGGAAAAATGATGTCGCTTTTCGTGGTATTTTTAAACACTTATAGCTCTGCAACAAAATAACACATAGAGTTTCATTTAACAGAGAAGGGTTGACATTGAAGATTGCAAAAGGAATTTATGAATTTGGAATTACGGTTTAGTCACAGTCGAGCTTTAAAGTTGGTAAAAATCTCTAAAAATGTTGATGACGTCACAGCGAACGATGTGCGCGCACGCAGATTAAGGCAATTCATTATTCGATCTGAGGTTCACGCGAAATATTACTCAAGAATTGTTGAATTACGTTGAATTTCAAGGTAAAGTTAAACGCTTATAGCTCCGCAACCAAATAATATAGAGAGTTGGTTTCAGTTTCATTCAATAGAGAAAGGTAGACATTGAAGATTGCAAAAATAATTTCAGAATTTGTAATTACGGTTTAGTCACAGTCGAGTTGCAAAGTTGGTGAAAATCACGAAGAATTTTACATAGATAGAGTCACATAGTCACACTAGACTAATAGTCACATAGAGCTAGTTGAGTCACAGAAAGTCAAAGTTGAGTAAGTCTACACCCCTCGATCCCAGCGGCCATTTCGTAGAGACAGCCTCCCGTCGATTATTTTTATTTTTACTTTAAATTTCTCTAATTCACTGAAATATATTTCGTAAAACGGTACAAGATTTTCAGAAGTTATTTCACTTCAAATTAATGAATCACCTATTTTGAAGTTACACTGGGACTATTTTGGCATGGGTTCCATAATTTTGAACTGTGGCCAGTTGGCGAGTCTATATCTACTCCAGCATCCTTTTTTCCAAACTTCCATGCTTCACAACTGTGAAAACTTTTGACTCCTAACGATATATGCAATTTGGCCAGGGCGATTATCCTAACGATATAAGCGACTATTTAATGGATTTGGAATTGAAGTAGGATCCTTTGTACCGAATTCGAGTTTCTACAATCAGACCAGAGCAGCGTCTACAGAATATTATAGCATTTCATAGTTATTTTATAACTACATGATCAAATGTGGGAAAAAATCAATTATATTAAAACTATTCTATTGATTTATTCACAATCAATAGAATAATTTTCTAAAAACTATTTTATTGATTTATTCACAATAAATAATATAATTTGGATAAAATCATATTTACATATTTATTTTGATTAGTATTAAGTTTTATATGTTTATTTTCTTATGAATCAAAAATTTTAATTATTTTATAACTATAATTTGAGTAAAGGATTTTTTTTTTGTTTTTCTACAGCACTCCTCAGCAGATGTTACCGGCTCTGGAAGTTTATCATTTTACTAAAATAAGATACACACCATGCATCAAATTTGGAAATGGGAAGTTTCTTGTCATATGTCCTATCAGGAAAAGGAAAAGAATTGCAGGGCGTGCCAAGTGAAAGAAATGGGCACACCCCGAGCTTCATTAATCTTCTACTACATATTTCTTAAAACAATGCATTAGGTTTGAAATCCATTTTCGTCTCATTTTTCAAGCCAGTGAAAAATGGTCTTTGGTTACTTTAATATAAAATGAATGGAACACCGAAAAGAAAATATTTTTAAATTCCGAACTTAAAAAATAATCTTAGTACAGCTAACATCACTTACATAAGAGGAATGATTTATATCTATAATTTAAAAAAATAATTTTCCATTTCAAAAATTCAATAATTTTTTTTCAAATTCATAAATCATTCATAAATTCCATTCCACTTTAAACCAAGAAATATGAAACAATTTAAATCTGATTTGCTATCGTTGCAGTTTTGTTCGCAATTAAATTATCGTCTGCATTTTATCTCTTTAAGAATTTAACGTTTCAGAGCAAAAATGTATTTCAAAAAATTGTGCCAGCGCAGCAAATTTTAAATATTGAATACGACTGCTATCAAATTCTCTTTCTAAATGGAATACTTATTCTTTTTTATGTAATCCAAATATTTTGAATCACTTCAACTTGTGGATTCAAATTTCATTGTAATATTCCAGTTTTAATCTAAATTCAGCAATGCAAAACATTTCTATCTATTTTTTATTATTTCTATTTAAATCCATAGCAACAGGATTTCTTTTCTATATAAAAAAATGTGTGTAATCCAAATTTAATCAAGGCTCAGAAAGCATTGATTAAAATTTCCTTTTTTTTAAAGACAGTACACTTTGGATTTCACAATATATAGTAAATTGGATGCTGTTACGCATTCCGGAACCCACAAACATTTCATATATTTCAGGTTTGTTATTGAAAATTGTACTCTAGAATGCGGATAGTTTTCTATGCAGAAGCTAACCAGCTTCAGGTTCGTTGCCCGGTCTACTTCTTCTAATGAAATAATTAATTTCAGAAAAATGTAACCATAGATTTTTTCTATATTCTTTGTTTTGAGATACTAGCAATACCTCAAATGTGTATTTTGATGATAATACCTTATTGGCCTATTGTGTTTAATTACAGAAATTTTTTTCTCGACTTTTAAGTTTGATTTCTCTTAATGTAAATAATATTTTATTCTAATCGAAGCTTTAGCTTCTTTAGCATAATATTAATTGATTGATCTTTAATTCATAAAATAATATTTACTTAACGATAATAAGATCAGCAGAGTTTGTTAAGACTTACAAATACATCATCCTATTTCCACAAATACATCTTTATTTAAAATATTAAAAATTGCCAATTATTTGAAAAACGATTCGAATTCTACGCGAATTATTTTGGTAGATTGGACTTAGCGTTGAATTAGATAGATGACACATTTAATAAAACAAAATCAAACAATGCAAACAAAAATCAAGGAAGTGAATTCATGATCATGCAATACGCATAAAATGTATTGCACCGAGTTAATTTTGGCATGCAGTGCGCATCATGGAATGTGTAAAAAGACATGACGTCATAGCCCAATGTAAAACAATGTGCATTTTTTCTGTTAGATGACAAATGCAGTTAATTTTGTTATTTGGCTAGTGATATCTTGTGAATTAACTTCATGATCAATTTCAACATTTCTAATTATAATATTTCTTAATGAATTTTCTATTTTTAAATAAAACTAGGGTTTCACATCAATTTTGCTCATTTGAATATTCTTATAAAAATACAGTTAGATTTAATGACTTGTTTGGATGAAATTTTTATTTTTCAAGCGCACGTTCTTATTTAATTCAACATTTATTAATGTTTCAATTATCTTAATCTTCAAATTTATAGTATAGTCAATTCACATGATGACAAATGCAACTGCGTATGCCATCTATCTACAAGGCAATCTTAAAAAATTTGAGCACCCTGGGCGTGAGTAATTTGCTTCCCCATCAGAACCGTAACTAGGAATTTGAGTTGTATGCACTCATTAACCATAGCAATATAAACATTATTTTTGTATCTCTACTAATAATAAAGATGAATGTCTGTCTGTGTGTTCGTTGGCGGTGTACAGAACAGATCGTTGAACCTAGAGCTACCAAATTTGGTACGGGTATACTTTGGAGAGTGGTAATGTGCAACTCGGAGCCATTTTTTCAATTTTTTATTCAAATTTTAATTATTTAAAAATTAAGCAAAATTTTGACCATTTTCGGCCATATTTTCGTGAATAACTTCCGAAAGAACTATCGCATGAAAATGATTTTTATACCACTTTAAAATGCAAACAATTATCTTTCTAATGATATTAGTATGAGTACTGTGCGATAATTATTTTTTAATTTTACAAGGTTTTAAATTGTCATTAACTGCGGTCAAGGTCGCTCAAGGAGACAGTTTCTCTTTTCGACCAAAGGTAGGGAGGAAGGGCGGGAGCAAACAGGTCTTGAGCCCGGCTAGAGAGTGAATTCGGTTGCCTCAGAGCCCGGGGTGGAGGAGAGACACCCGCTAAGCGGCCATTTGTCAACAATGAAAGGGCAGCCATTGTTGGTCATTTGCGGTTAGAAGGAAATGATTTAAAAAGCTCATCTCTCAATCAATAGGAAAATAGCGGTTGAAGCAACAGGAATGATTTTCTGAATTAAGTATAACACCTTTTAATGATAAAGATAAAGGTGATATTTTAAATTCATTACAATTGGTTAATTTCCGCTCAAATTTTTTTGTACACTTTTTGCGTAATGCAGAAAAAATTATCCAGATATAATTACTTTCTAAATGTATTACACAAAATGACAGACTAAAATGTTAACATAAAATGCAGATCAATACTTTTTACAGGTCATCAGTAATGTAGTTTGAAATACGATTAAGAGAGCCGTTTTGTTTATAAGGAATAAGAAAATAAAGTCGGATACGAAAACAACGCGAGTTAAATGTCGTTCGCAATTTGAAATTAAAAATTACTTTGTTAAGGGAACCAGAAATATGAAATTATATTCCCGACGAACAAGCTGGTTGCCGAAGGCGACTAGTCATTAATAAATGTAGGTACAGTAAAACCTCGATTAACCGTCAATTTCTGTTATCCGTCATCGTCTAAAAAATCTAATCCATCATTTCTGTACATTACTTCTCTTATATTGAAGTTTATATCGATCGTTTTGTAAAATTAAATGCAAAATGTATGCATTATTCACTTTAAAAGGGTTTTATTTCCATTTTTGTCCAAAGCCAGCAGCGAAATCATGTTACTGCACATATATATATATGTAGAACAATAACATGAATATATATTAAGAGATTTCTGTTATTCGTCCATTCGGTTATCCATCACAGCCCTGGTCCCGACGACGGTGACGGTTAATCACCGTCTGTAACATCTCTCACGCGGTTAAATTTTACTGTAACATCTCTCACGCGCTTAGTTTAGGATTTTTCTTGCTTATTGTTTCTGTTTGAATATTTTTTGAACTGATATACATTTTTATCAAACATTGCAAAATCGACGGTAGCCTAGTTACAACCCCTAATTATATTTTTACTTTAAACATATCTAAAATTATAGTTAAATAAAATTTTTGGTACAAAATTGAAATAAAATCACTGTAGTAAATTTTAAGGCGCCCTTGGGTCAATTCGCCACTGGCTACAACCCAGTTAGCCTATTGATGAGACGCCACTGGTATCTAATATCTAAGCACATATTGTCTTACGCTTTGTGACTGACTCCACGTCCCTTTTCCTCCAGTAAGATGCGCAGGGATTCAAAAATTAAAATGATGCGGCGCATTTCAGGTGCATCACGTAAGCATTAATTGTTACAATTCAATGCTGATTACGTTATTTTATAAATCTTTAATATAGTTTTCATCGAAAATGTTAGATATCCGCGACTACTTAAAATGTTTGTCCATGACAAAAAAAAAAAAAAAAAAAAAAAGACGGGAGGCTGTCTTTTCAAACAGCGGCTGATGTTAAAGGCGTAGGACTACTTTACTCACGTGACTCCTTTCCGATTTTCAAATTTCTTTTTGTAACTTCTGTTCTTACCTTTATCTCTAAAATAAGACATTAGTTATGTTTTTAATGTATGTAGTTACCGAGATATAGAGGATCGCGCCACCAATTCATGCGTATTTTTACCCAACTTCGCGACTTAGTAGTTGCTGAACTACAATTCCGATTTTCAATTTTTTTTTGTAACTTCTGTTGTTACTCTTTGTCTCCAAAATAAGACATTAGTTATGTTTTCACCGAGATATAGAGGATCTCCCATACAACGTTTTTTGTGGCGTTTTGGCGTGTGAATCAAATTCCTTCCCGAGACCCCAATGGGAGGAACGTAGTCCTACGTTAAAAGGTTGGGGAAAAAAAAAAAGATGTATTTTTCATTGAAAATCATCAACACGCTTAAACGTCAAAATCTGAAATTTCATTTCACTTTTTGCAGTAAAAAAAACAACCTAAAGTAAAATTTTAATTTCTTTCTTTACAGAAAAATTATTTTCCAGTCATAAATTGCTAGGTGAAATCATTTATTCATTTCTCGCCAAGCAAAAATTCCCTTATGAATATATTTATAAACTCATCAGAAAAAGATCTTACCAGATGAAAATTTAGTTAATGCAGACTCTTAAATAGTACACGCTCGGAGATTATCTCAAGCAAGTTCTGCGTAACTGAACGCAAGAATACTCAGGCCGAACTTCTTCGATAAGTGTTAAGCAAACATTTTTTCGTTATTATTTGAAGTCACGTAGAGTATTTGAATAGTGTAACACGCTGTCTGAGCAAAGTCTGATTTAGAGATGCTGAAAAAAAAACGTCTTCGATGCGCATTTGCTTTATTTCGGCTTATCTTTTCTGCCGATAATCTTCCTAAAAAATAGTTGTCCTTGTTATCGCTGTTCAATACAGAAACCCACCATCGCCCAACAGATTATTTTGAAACTTCTCTCAAATGTTTAGAAATACTGGAGTCAAAACGAGGGTTTGTTTGCAGTTGATTTTTTGGAATATTATGTCCATGAAAACGGAAATAAATAAATTTAATAATATCAGTTTTTTTAAAAGCTTTCTTATTAGTGTACCAAAAAGTTTATATTTTTATTTTAATTATTTTCCACTTTTTAGTCTTTGATTTATAATTTATTAACCTAATGGACATATATATTTATAATTCATTATTATTGTGGACTCTTGAAATGAGTTTTTTTTTCTCAAATTCAATATCAGGTGGCGCCACATGCATGAAATCTAAATTTAGTTAAATAAATCGATTAACTTGTAATTGTTTTGAAAATATTAAAATAGTGTATTATCACCGAGAAGACACAAGCGTACGTAATTAAGAATTCTAGCTCATCGGGAAGTGAGTGAAAAACCGCTTAAAAAATTCCATCTTTACAAATATGAAACAAGTCAAGTTAAATAAAAGTTTATATAAAAACTTCCCTATTTCAGAACTGCAGACATTTTTGTTTATGCTGTAAAAAGTTTCCTTAATGTCAGACTTTCTCTTACGAAATAATTGGAACGAGAACTTTTAGGACATCACGTTTATTAGCACACAGACAAGACAACACTGATTACGCAGACACAAATCTTACACATTGATAAGGTTACAGCTGCGCCACCTAGTGGCGACCTCAAATTGATACATGAATATTTAACATGCTTCATAACAATATTTCATATGTTTTATTTTGGAATTTTTTAACAGGATAATGTTTATAGGCTGATACTACCGGTAAATTGAGTGATGCGTCACGCATGATGTAAAATCGTTCGAAAATCCTCTACAGCAGTGGTTCCCAACCCATGGGCCACGGCCCACTTGTGGGCCTGGGATAGCGTATAAAAGGGCCGCGAAATTCTAGTCAAGAGTCGAAATCAGGGGAGCTTCAAGAGTCTTCACTTGTTTCTTGCTTTATAAAACAATAGATTTTTATTCCTTTTACAGTAAGCGTCACTAATTACTAGCATATAAGGGCATCTAATATACAGGGTGTCCACACCTATCGTGGTCCAATAGCTAATTTCTAAACCGTTAGAGATAGACATATAGTTCCAATTGGAAAAATGCTTTAAATAAAGAGAAGAATTACATTTTATGTTTTTGTGTCACTAAATATATTTCTGAAAAAATTACGAATTCTAACTTTTTATACGGTCCCCCCCGGTCCAATCAGTCATATTCAGTAAAATATTCTTGGCACTCTAAAATTTTAACCAAAAAAAGTCTACTCTTCAGCGACTAAAACTGAGCGAGTTAGGGAGCTTTGAATTTCATGATTTTTACCAATCAGCGGCCTCATCGAGCAACTGCTGCGCATTGATTGGTGAATCGTCTGCAAGACGGCTATTGAAATGGTGTAAAGTGGTCTAAGTCAGCGTTATTCAAAGCTCCATAACTCGGTTAGTTTTAGTCGGAAAAAAGTGGGACTTTTTTTTTTGTTTAAAATGTTAAAGTGTCAAAAATATTTTACTAAATATGATTGATAGGACCGAGGGACTGCATAAAAAGTTAGATTTCGTAACATTTTCAGAAATATATTTATTCACTCAAAAAATATATATTATAATTCTTCCCTTCATTTAAAGCATTTTTCCAATTTGAACTATATGTCTGTCTCTGACGGTTTAGAAATTAGCTATTGGAGCACGATAAGTTTGTGCATCCTGTATATATATATATATATATAAATATATGAGTGCCGTATTTTTTTACTTGTATATTTAGTTAGTGGGCCTCAAAATATTTTTTTACACAACAGGTGGTCCGCACAACCTAAAAGGTTGGGAACCACTGCTTTACAGGGTAGATATTTGAACTTAGAGCAAGCAAATTTAGCAAGTACTTACTTCTTAGGTAGTAGGTGGTGCTCAGTAAGAGTTTTTCCCTCATTAATTTCGGAGCACATTATCACAAAAATACCATTTTTACACCGCTTTAAAATTTTTAAAAAAAATAGCTATTCAGTGATACCAATCCTATTTCTATACAATTTTTTTTGTAATTTAAAAAAATTTTTAGAAACATTTTTAAGTATATTTTATAAAAATACTTTTCATTGTTTTAGTTACTGCGTTCATACACACACGCGCTCTACGAAGATACTAAACACATTTTTTGTGTGCACGTTATCGTTGTTGTAATTAAGAGTAAATTTTAAAAAATAATATACAGACAGACGACTAAAACATTATCCTACTGCGATGTTTCGGCCTAGAGGCTCCAATATCCTTTAACCCCCCCCACCGGATTTTGTTCTAATATGCAATTCTTCATATATTCTTCTTAATTCAATGTTTCTCAACCTTTAAGTATTTGCGACCCAATTTTCAATCATAATTTTCATCGCGCCCCCCCAACTCATACAATAACAATGCATACAATAATAATGCATTGTGCAGTACTGATACAATCCTATTTATAAGTGCATTATATCAGTGAAAATGTGTATTTTATTTTTTATTATATCAGAATGTATTTTGTTTTACTTCCCTTTCAGTAAATTAATCAATTTTTTTAATAATATTTTCTTTTCGATATGCTCACATCCTCCCCCCCCCCCGCATGTAGCGTTATCACGCCCCTTTCACAGGTTGAGAATAGCTGTTTTAATTCTTTATGTACTCTTCATCTATTATGCTCCAAACTGTAATTTTCTGATCTTCCTTTTATCTTTCGTTACTTTATTTTCTTCAGTTATCTATTGCGCATTTCTCAGTGTGTGATAATTCTCCTACACTACGCAACTAGATGCCCACTAACTTCATCCTACCACCACAAGGAACCAAGCCCACCAGTGGCGAATCTAGGATTCGGGTCTGGGGGGGGGGGCAGAGGGCATAAAAATTTTGTATCGTTGTGACGAATGTCAAACCTCAAGGCTATAGTAAACCAAAACTGTTTAACTTTATAGACTTTACTCACCTGACAATAAGAATCATAAAGAACAATACAATACTTTCGATAATTTAATAAAAATTACAATGAAATAACTAGCCAAAAAATGCCTTCGACCGCGTTAAAATCTACAAATACAAGGGGAATGACAACAAAAGGAGGAAAATTTTCGAGCCTGTATAGCTAGAAAGCAATGTTGAAACGTTTTTATTATTTTTTTAAAAGAGGGAAATTAAGAAAAAACAGTTGTAATTATTTTAAATAAAATCAAGAATTCTGGCTTGGGTCGGGGGGTGTAGCCCGATATCCTCCCCCCCTCTATTCGCCAATGAAGCCCACAATTCATCATCCATTGATGGTAGAGCGCCTTGTCCAGCAAACTCTCAAGACGAAAAATAGATCATCTCATCAAATTCCTATCGACTAACGGAGACATAAATAAAAGTCAAAACTACAACGCCGACGCAGAAAACCAGCCTAGAAATAGATACTTCCACAGATTCACCTCCCGGAACCAGAAATTCGCTGAATGCACAATCGAGAAGCAGATCATCCTAACTTAAGAACAGCAACCAGCCAACACTAACTCTTCATCAGTGATTCATTTGAAAAATTCACCCTTCACATCACTGCCAACCCTGAAGTAACAATTCTCAGTTAATATTTTAGTAAACCCTAAGTAAAATTTATAAGACAGAACACAGGAGATTTGTGGGATGGTTACGACTGTAATCCTCAATGTAACTGGTTGTAATACATTATCTATTTTTCTTTAACGTCGCATCGAACAACAACAACAACCCCGAATCATGCGGGAGGGTTGAAACTGTATGCACCAAGGTAACTCGAGGTAACACTCTACCCTTTCACTGCACTCATATGATAACTCCTCTTATATATATTTTATATTATATTCAGATCGCAATTATCTATGTATCATTATATCGTTCTCTGTTTGTGTATAATGCTTTTATGTATAGTTAAGTTCCCTTTTATGTGTTTTTATATTATCTCTTGATGTAATTTTTTTTTTTTTTGCTTTTGCTTTTCAATGAAGTTTCACACATACCCATCCAACTGACAGGCAGCTGTGCAGGCTCCGAGTTTGGGGGTATGCTGTGGTGTTAGGGTGCGATAATCATATTTTTTGTATGGAAGTATTTTTAAGAAAATAACATGATCTTTTAAAAGTGCATACGAAGGAAATTCTTAATTGCACATCGAATCCATTTAAGGTTGCATCGGTTAATTCATAGAAAATAAAGTCATTAGACACATGAGGAATTAAAAAGAAAAGAAATTGACTATTTTAAATAAAAAAATGATAAATGTGTTTACTCTGTATCTCTTGAGGAATTAAAAAGAAAACAAATTGAATTTTTTTAAATAAAAAAATGATAAATGAGCTTACTCTGTATTCCTTG
>BGPR01008665.1:9798-62252 GCA_013235015.1 Araneus ventricosus | reverse complement strand
AAGCATGTAATATTAGTTATATCTATTGCTATGCTCTCCTTTTCCTAGTGGTAAAATCTTAAACTGGAAAAAAAGTTTTACGCATTTGAATCGGAAAGGTTAGACTCGCAGAAAATGCAGAAAATTTGGAATTCTGTAAGATATATGGACAAAATAATATGTATGAAATATCTTGCAGGTATTTTTTTATATTTTAGTTAAATTATCTGAGAAATTCTAAATTAGGTTTGCTGCCTTATATGCTTAGAGCGGTTAATTTCGAACGGATGTTTTATAATCATACATTAAAAAGGAAAGAGATTCGATATTACTGTCAGAATCATTAGGCAGTTTGATCCGTTAGTTTTGATCCGTATCCCTTGACTTCGTCTGGCTTGAATGATTCAGCCGTTGTATTCTATGATTGAATATTTTTACAGCAAGTATTTCACAGAAAGAATGCCACCCTAGAAAAATTATAATACTAATAAATTATTCGTTGTTTTGAAATGTGCTTTTCTGAAGAAATAAAAAGATATAAATTTATATTTTAGAGATACTTCGAGATAATTTTTTAAGGTGCTAAAGGAAGAAAAGAAAAATTAATAACAAAATAAGGGGAAAAATCATTATTTACGGACAACTTCAGTATTCATCTAATAATAAATTCTTAATTTATGAATACAGAAATAGATTGCATAAAATAAGAAACGATTTTCTTGGAGTAAATACTAGAAGGGAAAGCACAACAAACCCGAAAAATACCGTTGTAGCATTGCCGTAAAAAATGGGAAATAAACATTCAACATTTATTTCATTTAAGTTAGAGAGATAATTTCCTAGTTAACCGGTGATAACCGCTAGACGACATATTAATATGTCACGTTTATGAGTAATAATTCTGATAAACGAAATGTATTCTTTTTTCTCGATCTGAAGTGCTTTCTCTTGCTTTTGAAGATGAGAGTTATTTTAAATTAACTAAATCTTACGTCTATGTGATAAAGCGAATTTATATAAATAGGAAACATTCTACTGCAGAGAAGAACAAATAAGAATGATTAGTTTGTGTTGAATGAATGTTTGCATTTTTCATTACATGTATTTAGTTTAGTTTCAGCTATATTAATGTCCCGGTTTAAAGCAACACGAGGACTATTTTGAGACGAACCTCGTAATTTTGAACCGTGGTCAGCTGACGAGGACGACACCTGAACTCGCACCCCCTCTCCAAACTTCCGCACCACACCAGCGGGGTGACTTTCGGCCCCCTACGTATGATTTAGAGTGCATCAGGCTCGCTACACCATGCAAAATCCAAAACCGTATATTCGATATTGCATTTTACTTGATCATAAATTGTTAAAATTTCTTAGTAATAGTGTCAAACGTGTGTCTTAGTAATAACTTAGTAATAACGAAGAAATAGTGTTAATTATTATTTCAAACGATGGAATATAATTTTTTATGTTGGTCAATGATATTTAAAAAAATTATTCTACACTTCAAATGAGATTGATATTCCAAATTCATTGCATAGAATATCCGAAAGAAGAAATTTGAAAGTATATCAATTGTTACAAATTGATAGAATTAACAATGAAATGTCATTGTAATAACGAAAAAATAGGGTTAATTATTATTTCAAACGATGCAATATAATTTTTTATGTTGGTCAATGATATTTAAAAAAATTATTCTACACTTCAAAAGAGATTGATATTCCAAATTCATTGCATAGAACATCCGAAAGAAGAATTTGAAAGTATATCAATTGTTACAAATTGATAGAATTAACAATGAAATGTCATTGTAATAACGAAGAAATAGCGTTAATTATTATTTCAAACGATGCAATATAATTTTTTATGTTGGTCAATGATATTTAAAAAAATTATTCTACACTTCAAAAGAGATTGATATTCCAAATTCATTGCATAGAATATCCGGAAGAAGATTTTGAAAGTATATCAATTGTTACAAATTGATAGAATTAACAATGAAATGTCATTGTAATAACGAAGAAATAGCGTTAATTATTATTTCAAACGATGCAATATAATTTTTTATTTTGGTCAATGATATTTAAAAAAATTATTCTACACTTCAAATGAGATTGATATTCCAAATTCATTTCATAGAATATCCGAAAGAAGAATTTGAAAGTATATCAATTGTTACAAATTGATAGAGTTAACAATGAAATATCATTGTAATAACGAAGAAATAGCGTTAATTATTATTTCAAACGATGCAATATAATTTTTTATGTTGGTCAATGATATTTAAAAAAATTATTCTACACTTCAAATGAGATTGATATTCCAAATTCATTGCATAGAATATCCGGAAGAAGAATTTGAAAGTATATCAATTGTTAAAAATTGATAGAATTAACAATGAAATGTCATTGTAATAACGAAGAAATAGCGTTAATTATTATTTCAAACGATGCAATATAATTTTTTACGTTGGTCAATGATATTTAAAAAAATTATTCTACACTTCAAATGAGATTGATGTGTCCAAACTCATTGCATAGAATATCCGAAAGAAGAATTTGAAAGTATATCAATTGTTACAAATTGATAGAATTAACAATGAAATGCCATTGTAATAACGAAGAAATAGCGTTAATTATTATTTCAAACGATGCAATATAATTTTTTATTTTGGTCAATGATATTTAAAAAAATTATTCTACACTTCAAATGAGATTGATATTCCAAATTCATTGCATAGAATATCCGAAAGAAGAATTTGAAAGTATATCAATTGTTACAAATTGATAGAATTAACAATGAAATATCATTGTAATAACGAAGAAATGGCCTTAATTATTATTTCAAACGATGCAATATAATTTTTTATGTTGGTCAATGATATTTAAAAAAATTATTCTACACTTCAAATGAGATTGATATTCCAAATTCATTGCATAGAATATCCGAAAGAAGAATTTGAGTAAGCATTAAAGAGAAACGATAGGAAATTAACTGTCGAAATCTTAAAAATTGAAAATCTATCTTTTTTCCGATAATGTCGCGATACTTATTATAATAATTAGATGAGGATGGATAACTAAGATTTAATTATAATTGCGCTTGTATTGCGCTCTTATTGGTTCCAATCTGGAATACTAGAGTATTATTTGGAATCCCAATTGCCGAAAGAAAATAGAAATTATCGAGCTAATACAGAACAACTTCTTGAGATATTTACTTTACAAAAAAAATGGATTTTACTTGCATGATATATCTTCTTCACTCCTACGTAATATTTTTAATATGCCTAGTTTATCCTCCAGACGAGATGTTTCTTGCGTTCTTTTCTTTTACAAAGTTATTAATGGTTGAATTGATTGTAATTATATAATGAGCTCAAAAGATTTCGCTGTGCCCGCCAGATTTTTAAGAAACCAGAGTTCCTTTCCAAATTTAGATTCAAAATTTAATTACATTAACAGGTTCTCGTTATATAGGTTTTATAAAATTTTTAACACGTTCTCCGATGAACTTGGCATTTTTAATATATCTCTAGGTGCTTTTAAGTCGAAATGTTTGCATCTTTTAAATACATGATATATTTTATTTTGCCTTTCTACAACATTTAGATTTTTATGCTATTTGATTTTCCGTGTTCGTATGTATTCCACCTGTTTTTTGGCGCCGTGTTTGATTTATTTTTATCTTAAGTGTTGCATTTTTTTTTTTTTTAATCTCAAGTGTGTATTTACGTTTTTAAACTTTTAAACTCATGGTGTTTTTTTTTTATTAGACTCGGTGTTTTCGTGTTTTGACTTTTTTACCTTTAATTTTTCTAAATGAACTTTAAATTTAAAAAAAATACAGCTTTTTGTGTCATAGAGTGTCTTAAAGTTTTATGATTATGTGTTTTCGTTTTTAATTATATATACGTTTGCATAAGTTTTATGATTTTATGTATTCTCTGTGGTCTACTTCTTGCTTTCTAAGCCATCTATTTTTTATTTTTTATTTACTCATTGTGACTTTTGCTCTTTGTGTGTTTGTCAGCACTCTGAAAATGGAGTTTTCTCTGTAGTGTGCTTTTCTTTAAAATAAATAAATTATTATTACAGTAATTTACTAATGAGTTATTAATTCTTCAAATTCTTATCATAAGTTTTTCTAAAACTCTGATTAATTATTTTATTTTTAGTTTTTATTTGAAAAATTGAAGATTATTGTTTAAATAATACAGAGACATCCAACATATTTTAACAAATATTTGGCTGCAATAGCTTGAATAAAATAGGAAACGCAAATCTGTCATATTCTTTAATTATTAAAAAATTATAAACTGATTTAATTGATATTTATTTCAAAATGCCTATAAGTATTTAATGAATTAAAAGAAAGGAATCACAATTGCTTTTGATTTCGTGTAGCATGTATAATCTTCCTTATTTTTTAAAAAACAAAATGCCACCTCAATTTTGAAAGCTAAGGAAGCTAATAATAAGCTAAAGGAAACATTATTTTTAAAGTAATATTTAATTTCCAAAAAGAATAAAATTATTTTCTCTCTTTGAACAACGTTACCATTTGAAAAATTAATTAAAATCAAAAACTAACTAATTAAGAAATTTTATTTTGTAAAAATTAAATAGTTAATTTTTAGACTCCCTTTGCAAAAGCGCTTTCTTATTTCAACCATATCATTATGGCGAAATACAGATTGAGATTTATTCAGCCTACAACTATGAACTGAAATAATTTCTCAGGTTCTCACTAGATGGCATGACTAACGATTGCAATGAGAGAAGGCATAAAAGGAAATATTTTAACTTCCTTCTCTCGTTTTCAAAATTTTAAACGTACGCTTGGCGCGGCATTGCCAAATTTGGCTCTTGCGCCCATAATCCAAAAACACCCAACAAACCCGTTTTCAGTATGTGTTCCAAACCGACAAATTCAGCAAAACAGCGCAAATTTATTGTAAAAATTGATATTTATGTGGTAAAATACAAGACTACTTCTTCTTTAGTCTTGAAGACGTTCTTTAACATTACTATTAATTTCCATATCTATGATTTTTTCAGTAAAAATGTTTGAAATAGTATCTATAATAACTTGAATGTTATTTCATTTCAAAAATGAAAGTTACTAAAAACTGGTACTGTGAATACTCATAAAGCGTTAAGGCTCTATTTTGTGAAAGATATAGTTTTTTATTATAAACTGTGAAAAGAATATTCAATTCAAAATTTTCAACTATAAAATTGTTCTCTATTTAATTAAAAAAATAAGAATACATTTTAAATTACTCTATGTAATTAAAGCTTAAAAACAATCAACTAGCAAAATTATAATAAATTTAAAAATAAAAATTTAACTTAAACTTTAAGCAAAAAGGACGAAAAAAGATTGAAAAACAATAGAATTTAAAAATAAAACATATTGAAAATAAAATTTTGGAAATGACCAGAATAGAGAAAAAAAGAGAAGAAAATCTCCTCACGTAATCAAAAACCCACGTTAACTTTCTTTTCAAAAAAGAAATCAGGTATTTTTTAAAGAAACACATGTGCCATGGTGCCATCTATATTCGAAAAAACAAAACAGAAGAAGTAAGAATACTAATTGTTTAGGGAATGGAACTATTTAGACATATTAATTTTAAAAAATATTTTCGATTACCTCTGAGTTTATCTTTGTTTTTTTTTTGGCTTTCTTTGTATGATATTGATTTTCTTAATATAATTAACTACTTAATTATAATATTGGAATTATTAATGATATTTTTAATTATTAAAGAAATAAATAAAACAATTTCAAAAATATTAATACGCCTTCAAGCATTGAAATATTCACTTATGCAATAAAAAATAAAAAAAATTATTAGCTATGTTTTCAAGTACCAGCTATAATTTAAAAATAAAATGCCTCAGCATCATGCAGTTCTATATTTATTCTTTTTGTCTGTTACGTATGGGAAAAGAAAGATCGTTGCAGACTTTTGAGAGAATTTCACTACTTGTTATACCAGATGAGACCTTTAGATGTCTGCACTTTTCCCTGAAGGAGAAAGTTTGATTGTTAAAAGATTGAAGTTCGGATCACTGTAACTGTATATCGAAACCTTTTATAGCATGCTCGAAAAAGGAAGGGGAAAAACTCGTATAAAATGAGAAGGGGCTAGTTTCCGAGCGCTATTCTTAAAAGATTTTTTAGATTAATCCACAACTTTTGCAATGTTTATATTACAGATATTTTAAAAGCAGAATTCATGAATATTGCCTTAATTTTTTTTCTTTTAAGTTGCGCAATTATTAAGAGGGAAAAAACAATAATGTTTTAAAAATCCTTGCTTGAAACATAAACGATTCTCTAAAATATTTTTAAAATTTAGACACTTTTAATCAGACTTTTCTGACTTACACTTTTGAATGAAATAAAAAATTTGATTAATGTTAAATATTCCTATTTTTAACTTTTTTAAAGTTAAAGTTTGTAGTATGATTGAGCTTTAAAAGAGCTCAATCATACTACAGTTCATTCTGTTAAATCACATGGAGAAAACAGTTTATTTTAATCTTTTGAGGACAAGCACGACGTATGGAGTGCGCCTGTGGGTATGTACCATAAGTTGAATAAAAACTATCGAAGGTGGAGAGCTATCCATCACTCTAACCTTTTAATAACATTCCACCTCACCTACCTACTCCGAATATTCCACTGAGAATGAAACAGACAGTTTGGTCTGATTGCTCTTGAAAGTGCGTGACACGCTCTCCATAACCCAACCTGGCTATCTTGAAACTCGGTAACTTTCCCTTCAAAGCTCTATTCTGCTGTTTTGAAAGAAAGAAGCAAGGAGAGACAAGCTGAAGACGAATCTGATACGTTATATCTCGATGGAGAAGTGTCTGAATACAGTGACCAAAAATCTAATTCTGAGACTTACATGGAGGACAATCCAGTTCACGAAGAATTATAGCGGCTCAAACTCGAACACAAACGTTTCTATCACCCATCTATCCAACCTCTAATATTATTATACCAAAAAGATAAAGTTGTAATTAAATAAGTGTAAAGTTGGAAAAAATGGGATGGAGCATAAAGTGCGCCAACCTGATTCTGAGTGTTCTAAAGAGTCTGTCTGCAATAGGAAATAATTTAGTTAGACTTATTAATATTCATAACTAAAGGAACAAGACGGCTAATATAGCTTGGACCTCATAATTCTTAATCGTGATAAGAAAAAGAGGACGAAATCTGAGCTGGCTTTCTATTCTGCAAACGTCCGCACCACGCCAATGGGTGGTTGCTTGACCCTAGGTTTATCGGCGTTCAGCGTTCATCAGGCCCAAATACAATGCAGATCTTCTTTCGAATCCTATTTCGAACGTTGTATCTTTCGGTCCTGTGGAGAAAACACAGATAATTTTCATAGTAAATTACTGTATTCATAAAACATATTATTATTGAATAAAAAATCGACACTTTCTTCTATGGAAGAGTTTCCTGGTTTGCTTATTTTGGATTCATAGAACATTTTCTGGTAACCTTCCAATTTAAGCAATCGCCAAATGTATTTGGCAATTGTATCAATCGCCAAGTTCAAATCAGTTCTTAATTTAGTAAACAAAACGTTGAATTCAGTGTTCTCTGAGTTTGTGTAATACTTTCTTTTTAAATCGGTTAAAAAAAGCACTAAAAGCATTGAAATTCGAAATGGAACTATTGTAATTAGCTAAATCGTTTGGTTTAGAATTTAACCGGCAGTGATTATCCAAATCGTTTGGTTACAAATTTAACCGCAAAAAATATCTCGGAAGTCGATAAAAAGTGCGATGAAGAATAATTTTGGCAACATTTCCACTAAATTAGGCTCTTATTTTAAGTAAGCAATGAGCGCTACAGCAATAGAAATATTAAATTTAACATTTTCAAAGTATTCTTAAGGCGTAACATTGAAAAGCTCCACTTTAAAAATTAATTAATATCCTCAAACAGAGTGTTGAAATTTTGAAGATTCCCTTTGATTTAGCATTATCACAGGAAGCGGAAGTTACATGCCGAAGTCGTACTTACATGAAACTAAACAAATCTGAAAACTCGTCCATACTGCTTAATATAATCCTATTTTGAATTCTATATGATCCTACTGAAGCTGTGCATTTTTAGTATATGACATGAAAATAAATTTCTTTGATTACAATATTTAAAACTTTCTCTATAATATCTAAAATGTTCACTTTCACAAAAAATTTTCTTTCTTTATTTATGGAAGAAATAGTTGTCGATTATTTCATCATCCGTTTATTTTAAACTTTAGTTTTGTCTATCAAACTGATTTATGGCCAAGATACTGAAAACGCAAGATATGTTATTTCCATGCTTTATACCTAAAGTGAAAATTTTTTCCCCCTCGAAACGGGACTTTAAATTTTAGGTAGTATTATGAAAATTCAAGAAAACATATTTCTTCATTTTTTATTTATTAATGAAAAGATGGGGATTAAACACGTGGAAATAAATAATACATGTGATTTTGAATTTTTTTGAGGAACACATTTTTGTTTCAGTATATTTGGTGTTGATGTAGAAAAAGAATGACATTCTTGGCAGGTTTATTAAAATTTACTTTGGAGATAAACTTTGCTTTATATACTGCGACTTCCAGCTGTGTTTTCTAGCTCGTCCACAATTTATACATATGAAAAGAGACTCTTCCTACGGATGCATTAGTGTCAGGCTGGCTTATAATAAATTCAATAATTAAATGAAAGTTCGTATACTTTAAGTTATTGGAGTGAAAGTGTTTGAACATTTCCACACAACGACTTTCAGTTTAAAGGGATAAACACCCTTTAAATCTCAAAAGAATGGGGAAAATCTTTCAAATTCGATACGTTATATCTCTAAAACAAAACATTTCAGAAACGATTTTTTCCTAGAATAATATCTGTTCTCTCTGTTATTGTACACACATTTTAAAATCTTAACATTGATATGTATTTTTTTGAGAGAGTAATAAATATGGGTATAATTTTTGGACAACAAATGGGATAGTCACCTAGCGCGCATGATTATGGATAAAATATTGATCTATACGCAATATTTTGGGTATCTAAGTAATCCAAACAGTCTGTTTAAGAAACTGAACCTCAATTTATTAACATTTAAATTTAATTACTATTTTATATACCAATTTAAATTAAAAATGTTAAAAATTGTTAAAATTTCAACATTTCTAAAACCCGCAATAAAAGTACTTTGGAGAAAATATTTACAAAACAGTGGTTCAGTTTGTAGAACATAGCACAATACATATTCAGTACATATTTTACGTAAAAATATTCAATAGTTCTTGAGATATTGTTCGCGCAATATCAAAAAACTAGAATTTTGAGATATAACGCTTTAAAGATATGGCCATATTGAATGTGTACGTTGAATAGCTGATACATTTTCCATCATAACTTTCACAATTATAGGAATTTTTGAACGCGGGTTGTTTTAAATTGTTCAAAAAAGACAGGGGAATAATATATATATTTTTCATAATATCGAAAATTTCGAGATTTAACAGTCGTATGTCACCTTAAATATCCCCACTGCTTCAATCTGTCACTTCATGCGGTGTAAAGAAGTTAGAACTAAGTGCAAGATAGGAGGCTGCTGACCAACTCACATACTGTAAAACAAATAGCACATTCTCCGTCATCACCGGGCATTGCCGTCGGATTTTTTTTTATTTTCGGCTCCTTCTTGTTTGAAATTGTTATCGTAGGTTGCTCTCTTTCTTTAAACGGGACATTTGGGCGTCCAGTAACTGTGCTTGGTGACAACGGTACAGGCTGCCAAATAACGGGACTGTCCCGTTCAAACACTAACGTAAGATCAAATTAATTTTATACCTTCATTAAATTAGTAGCTGCGGCCAATGTATGTCCTATCATATTTTTTTTCTATATACTTCTCTTTCGTTTCAAGTATTTCACTATCCTTTTGAGTGTCTAACACTACCGAATAAAAAGTGTAAAACTTTCTTTCGGATTTCAGATTTAACATTGACGAGAAAATAAGCACTGAAGATAAATAAAACCGATGAAAAAATATCTTCCAGGAATCTCGCGAGAATTCTGGCTAGGATTCACACCCAGTCGAATATTTCACGGATTATACATCTACACACTTGTAAAAGATATATTTATACATGTCTGACATAAACATAATGGCAGTTCCGAAGTAGCGAGGTTGCTTTCCAACATTTTTTCCCTCTGGGGAAAAATGAATCTTCTTTAGCTAAAGAAGAAACTCGTTTCTGTAAAGCATTTGAAAGTTCGTCTCACGTGGTTGTGGCATTGACATAGGAAATAACTTTTTCGTCTGGTTTGTCCATTTGGTCTGAAAGTTGTAAAAAAATGCTGAGTTCTTCCATAATATATTTCTTGTGAGTTCACATATGAACCTCTTTGACCTTTTCCGTTTTTCACACTTTAAAATAAAATGTTTACTGTAGGAAGAAGAATTTCTTTGAAAGTAGAATTTAGGATGTAATACCACTGAAGACATGTGTACATAGATATGAATTTTAAAACTACATGATGCTGACGTTCGAAACAGAAGTTCATACTTGTATCTTACCTTTAAAAAAATTAGAATTATATATGCTTTGTTTATATTTAACATTTAAATTTAAATATACAATTATTATTAGCATTACAGTCTTTACTCTTTAGAAATTCGAATGAAATTTTTCGAAACAAATATGGATTCCTAGAATTTGAATTCTAATCCTGCTTTATTTTTTATTGTTTAAAATCTTTTGAAACGTTTCGTTCCTATAGAAACAATGCTTTTATTATTTGGAAAAAATTAACTTTTTTATTCCATTGTAATTTCGTCTCAATTTTAGAAAGGTATCATAAAAATGTTCTGAAGAAATTAGTGCAGTTTTTATTTATCGTATTTCACTGATTCGATTTTGAAAATAAGAAAAACTTTCTTTTTCAGATTCCATTTACTATTTCATAGCTGTCAAGTTTTCAGGTAATGAATATTTTAGTTTTTTAGTTTTAGTAAAATACAACGTAACGACGTTTTGATCTTAGACAAAAATTATACTTCAATAATAATGCTTGTTAAAGCAAAAGCGTAAATAATAAAAAGCATGTTAATTGGTGAAAAACGCAAAGCGTCATAATAAAATTCCAAGTTTATAGGCAATGATTTTATTAAAGGAGATCTAGTTTTTTTGTCCTAAATGAGCTGATAGTTTTTCTTTTGAAGGAAAAAAGAGCAGTTTAAGTATATTAATTAAGGTTTCTGCATTTGAGGAGCAGGATGTGACAGGTATAATTACATACGGGGTTCTGGAGTTTGCATGCAGTTGGAAATGAGAAAACAATGTTAGCTTTAAGCTAATTATTATATTTATATACATGAAATATAAGGTGATACAAAAAGGATGGGACAAACATAAAGAGGCAGTGGTATGCACCAGATTAACCCTTAGTAGGAGGGTCTTTATCACCACATCATACCCCAAAATTGGGAGCCAGGACTGTTAGATACCTGTCGGTTAGGAGGGGCTGGTAGTTTTCGTCGTATGTAGGAGGGGATGGCCTACGGAGTTTTTTTCTTCCTGTAAAATTTCGACTGAATTCATGAGTCTCTACCCCACTCTGACGCAACAGTATGCACAAAATTAACCCATAGTAGGAGGGTATTTATCTATATATCATCACAGTATACCCCTGAACTCACGCGGAGCCAGGACGGCAATTGTTGGTTAGGAGGAACCGGCGTACGGATTTATTTCTTGCTCTAACATTTCGACTGCTTTTCCCTGAGAACTCTACTCCACTCTCTAACGTAATAGTATGCACCAAATTAATCCTTAGTAGGAGGGGCTTTATCTTTATATCACCATAGTATACCCCAGAACCCACTCATTGCCAGGACGGCTATCTGATGGTTAGGAGGGACAGGTAGTGCTTGTCCTGTGTAGTAGGGACTGGCATACGGATTTATTTCTTGCTGTAAATTTTAGACTGCGTTTTCCTGAGTCTCTACCCCACAAAATAACGTAATAATATGCACCAAATTAACCCTTAGTAGGAGAGGATTTATCTTTGTATAGCCACAGTATACCCCTGAACTCGGAACCAGGTCGGCTATCTGTTGATTAGGACGGGCTGGTTTATGGATTTTTTTCCAGCTGTAAATTTTCGTCTCCTTTTTCCTGAGCCCTGTGCCCCACTCTCTAACGTAATATTATGCATCAAATTAACCCTTAGTTGGAGGGGCTTTATCTCTATATCACCACTGTATACCCCAGAACCCACTCATTGAAAGGACGGCTATGTGATGATTAGGAGTGGCTGGTAGTGATTCTTCTGTGTAGGATGGCCTGGCGTACGGAGTTTTGTCTTGCTGTAAATTTTCGACTGCTTTTTCCTGGCCCTCTCTCTAACTTAATAGGAGCATCCCTGGAATACAATGTGTCTTAACGATTCGTTCAGTCCGACTTCCATTTTACATTTTAAGCATATTTTCTGCTCGCGTAACTTCGGCGAACTTAGTACGCCACCCCTCCAAGTATGCAAAGGAGATTTATTGTGCATCCTGAAGAGAGAAACACACTGAAAACAAAATTTATTTACAGTGAAATGATTTTTTTACTCTTTCAAAGAAATCTTGGAGGTATTTTATACGATTGTTGAGGAATTCACGATCGACGTAAAATTGGAGCCCTTGCGCGGGTGATGTGCTTGTTTATGCTATATAAGCCAAACATTTATTTTTCTTTTTCTATTTTATTTATTATTTTTTCTCAATTTCTCTCTATTATGGTTACTTCACATATTAAAGTAATAAACTAAGAAAAGGGGTGGAAATTCGAAGCAGAGGGTGAAGAAACGACTTGACGTACTCCATTCGTCGCCCTTTCAAAATTGTACCATACAACCAGCTCCATCCAATGAGGGTTAAGCAAGTTCGTGCCGTCGGAGTTGAAAACTACAGGCATTATAGGCGTGTACTTTTCAGCTTGATGGCGAGCGAGGGGCAACAAAAAAACAATATTTAATTTGAAAAGTAACATTCATTAAGCCATAATTGTTACAAGAAATGCTCAGCGGTCTAATTGCCAACCGCAGTTCATGCCTCACAGCGGTAGTGCAGTGGTTGATATATTCTTACGAAAACACGAGGTTCCTCACACAAATTGGCAGCATCAGCAATTCTGGAAATGAGGCCATTTGCAGATTCTATAGGAGTTCCGTATGAAGGACTCTTGAAGTTATTCCCTAAAAGAGAAAATATATTAAATATTCATTTCTGAGCACATTTTTCATTTCGTTCAGCCCGTCAAATTTAATATTATTCTCCCTCTAGAGCCTGTGGTTTTCATCACCTATCAAGGCAAAATATTCTGAAAGTTATTTGTCTTCATGTGCACTACTACTATGTCTTCACGGTGTTCCCATCTTTTTAAAATTGTCCTGTAATTTAGATTTCATTTCAGGATAAACTGTGAAAACGTTTTTGATATTCATTGAGAATCTTGTGTTTCATTCTGAATTCTAAACTTTATATGAAAACGTTATAGAACATTCATAATAAGGAATGACATTTCATTGAACATTTTTTTACTTTAATTTAGTTAAATTTATTGTAGAGGAACTGGTGTAAAAACGGGCACTGGTGTAAATATGAGCATCCCTCCCAAAGTGGCTATGGGAGGTGCTAAAGACTGGCCTCCAGGACTGTAGATGGTGCTACTTGTTGGTATAAGATAAGAGATAACAGTTGGAACCATTCTTTCAAGTAGTGTGGATGCAGCGTGAGTTATTGAGCGAACTGGTGTTGTTGTGGACTGCAAACCTTTGACTGGTATGTGAAATCGTTTTATTTTCATTTTCTTATGGTTAGTTTAAAATAATTTTACAGTGATATCCGGAAAGCAAAGATCCTAAGCTACTTTTAGAAGCACTCCTTTAGTCACACACGCTTTTTGGTTACATGTGATAGCGGCCATCTTTCTTAGATTGGTTGGTGCAAATATGGGCACCCTTTCAATGCCAATTGATGAGGCTGCTGAAACACCGAAATGTTCCCCCGGAACTTCAAATACAGTTTCTCCGTTCGACATATCTCCTGTCCCCAACATTAAGAAGAGAACCACTACTCGTGGACGCAAAGCAATAAGGTTCAGCCTCATCACTGGATCACCATACAAGGATCAGTTGACCAAGTCTCTTGAGAAAAATGCTCCCAAGAAGACATCCTTGAGTGCTCCCGGGGTATGAAACCGGCCAGGGGGCAGGGGTGGGAAGACCAAGGGCCTTCAAAAAAGAAAATTCGACCCACGAAACGATACGATTCATCATCGGACTCATCAGACTACTATGATCCTCCCCTTGTGGACAGCGATAATGATATCAACCTGGATATCAACGATGGGGATAAACCAGACTCGAGGAAGGCAACTTCCATCTTTTGTGATGGAAAGTTCTCTGAAGACACTCGCGGGGAAGTGTAGGTTAAATGTGCTATATGCCAAATGTTGGCACACTTAGATTGCGCCCGGGGATGAAACAACCAGTTATGTTTGCGATTTCTGTAAATAATTTTTTTCTGTAATAATAAATTATCTACTATTTTGTATTGTTTATCCTGTTTTAAAACATATCAAATAATTTTTTGTGACTCGTTTGGAGAGGGCCCATATTTGCACCCCATTTTTTCTCATGCTTTTCTAAACCTTTTGGTAAATCTTCGTTTTCGAATTGAAATAATTGGTATTAATCATTGCTTTGCCTCCTATCATTTAGTAAACTTGTAATAGTTGTCAATGAAGGTCAAAATTTCAGAATTTTTCGAAATGAAAGAAACTTTAAGTCAAAAACAAAAGAGGGGGCCCATATTTACACCTTTTATTCTATCTAGGTTAAAAAATCTAATAAAAATAAAGAATAATTAGAAAAATATGTGAAAATTGAAAAAAGTATTTAAAGGAATTTTCTGATTAAAATTTAAAGAATTTATATAAAAAAATTTAAAATTGGATTGACCTAAAATGGGATCGTGATACAAAGAATGGAGAAGCAAATTCCCAGGTGAAATCTCAAAACATAAATGCTTATTTATGGAAAATATTAAAATACTTGTTGCCTAAATTAAGAATATTTATTATCAAAACAGGTATTCAGCAACTTTATTATTGTTAAAAATGACATTCTATATGAGAATTCAAATCGTAACGATCAAACTTCCATAAAGTCGCCAAATTTATCGCGAAGTCGCCAAATTTAGCATCTCAGGGAAACGACTTTATAGCTTTGTAACATTTGATGACCCTGACGTGATAATATTGTATGATGTTATATAACCAAGGTGGATAAAGCACTAACACCATGCCAAGAGCCAGCGCCTCTGTCTCAGAGTCGCCTTCTGACCTAACGCCATCTTGAACCCCCGTTACCTATACGACTACGAGAGTCACCTCATCGGTTTTAAATGGGCACAAAGTGAATAAAGCACGAATACCAGAGCCTTCAGTAGTAATCTGACCGCGATTCAAAACACTAGGTCGGCTTGTTGCTTCAAAAAAGGACGCTAATGTAACTAAAAACTTTGATAAATATTTATTATAGCACACTGATTAATATTTGATAGAGTTATTTTGGTCCTCACCGTTCAACTTCGGCATCAGAAAAAATATCTTGTGATTTTTTTCCCAAGTCTATGGATGTGATGACTTGCCCCATATGTTTTTTTTCTTCATTGATTCAGAGTAAGCCTCAATTCATTTTTAGGATCAGGAATTCCTGAGTGAAAAAGTGGCAAGCCACGGTAGCAAATAGCGTTTGAATTGTGGGAATGGTTTTCCGACAGACAAAGGACATCTTCCTAGGGAATTTCTGCGATTTTTTTATCCCTCTCGAAAGCGATATTTTTCCTTTGGGAGACAAAGAAAAATTTTGTGAACAATGTTGAATAAAGTCCAAAATATCCTCGTTGATATTGAAAATTGATGCGTGGTTTTACTAAGTGGTAGTTTTAAAAAATCGGCTACCGATTGCATAATACTGGGGAAAGTAGGTAGGTCGCTTTATCTCTATTTAGCCATTATAACCAAGTGTTGATTGGGAAACAACTTTCTTTTCATCCTTGAAAACTCTTCAGATAATTAACATGGATACAGTGTATGTAAAAACTGAAGGATTATAAAAAATATTAAGATAATTTAAAAAAATTAAATTAAATTATTCAGATTGTATCTAATGTTCATCAGCAATTTATAATAAAAAAAAGAACAAATTGTGGTTGTGAGAATTTTATTATTTTATAATTACAACTAAACAAAAAGAAAAGATTTGTTTGGATATGTTAAAGCTTAAGGCCATCAAAATGTAAAGAATACACTGATGTAGAGCAAATAATTTATGTCTTTCAGATCAAGTATTGCTTCAAATGACTTGAAATATATTTGTCTTTATGCAGAGTAGTAATATTTTATTCAATCTAGGATTTTCCGTACATTTCTTTTTTGAACTCTCAGATATGAAGCTGAGGAAGAATCGCTCCCATTTTGATAAACTTATCTTTTAGTTTTTTACAAAAAACACATTTTTCATCTTCATGTCTGTTTCAGGTCTTATCATCCCCTGATAAGGAAAAAGAAAAAGTTTACAAATATTATAGTTTATAATTAATAGAACAGGAGCTATTTAATTAGTTGTCACGAAACCGTCAATTAAATCTTATTTATGATTCATAGCATTTGTGAACAAAAATTGAAGAAAATCAATTCAGTTGAATTTCAATAGATTACAAACAATTTATGCGTTTCACTTTTAATTTTATCGATTTTTATTCATGTAAAAATAAAAAGAATAGATTTCATATGAGCTAAAACACATGAACCAGTTATTTTATATCCAATATATATATATATATATATATATGTATGTATTTGGTTGTATCAATTAGTAAATTAAATTAGGTTCTTCGTTTTAAACTTAGACCCAAAGGAGAAATTAATAAACTTTAAAGGAAGTTATATTCCGTTTTCTATACCCAAAACACATAAATAAAATTCGTAAAAGAATCCTTTTCAGTCATTTTCAATTAATATTCATTAGGTATAATTCTACGGTTCTTAAATATCAGAACTGACAATGAATTCTCAACATTCTACTTAATTTTTAAGAAAGAAAAGAATTTCTTCCGAATAGAGGAAAAAATTTTCCTGGGAAACTTTAATCTCATATACAAATGGTAAAATATAAATAATAAATAGAATATGATATAAAGGAAAAGCAAATAATAACTTTCAAGGAAATAGGAAATTCTATGTTCTATTAATGCAGATACCTACGAAGGAATTTGTTCTTGTTTCCATCCAGTAAGAAAGAAATTTTAATATTTGTCAAACAATTGAATGGCAGGAAAGTAAATGTTGACATTTCTTTTAAAAAATAAATGGTACTTGAATAATTGTCAAGGGGATTGCAGAAGCCTCCATTTCAATGTATATTGTTTCTTTTTCTAAGAAGTTAAAAATAAACTCCTTTTAAAATTTATACTTTGTAGAAAAAATTTATAAGATTTCTATTTTAAACATATAAAAATTTAAGTTTCTTTACATAAAGATTGTATCATCTAAAAATATTACCAAGAGACATCACTTTCTTAATGTTCTTTTTAATTTGATAATATTGTTAGAGAAGTTATTTTTAACACACATAGTTTCAAGTGTAACTTATATTCATTTTATCTAATTTTTTTTCTATATTATCTTATAATTTTTGAAGCATTTCTCTTCTGATAAGAAACTTGATCTTAATCTTTCGTTATATTAACTTTCTTCTTGCTATAAGTGTCTTTCTCATTGCAATGTAGTTAACTAATTTTTATGTTACACTCAATCTACTTGACTCTAATTTATTTCGGTTAGAACCAAACATTTCTAACTCTATAAAAATAAGAAGTATTTTGAATATTTGCAAAGTTTTTCTTTTTTAATCTTTATGTTTTAATTATTATTCGCTTTTTTCCCGTGGAAGTAATTCAAGCTAACTTGAACCATATCAAATGTGGCTTTCCTGTTGGTTTTGCAGGTCATGAGAATTCGACAAATTTTAAATCAAGAATAACTAACTTATAGCGAAAGAAAAAAATTCCAAAAAAATTTTCTAAAACATCAAGCCGTAAATGCTTCATTACTTTCCAAAATATGGAAGTTAAAGTCATTTTTCCGTCATTTAATTGTGAATGCCACTCATAAATATACAAAATTGTAAAATTATTCTTGTATATTTGTGCTATCCCTGATAACTTTATTATCGTCTGGTAAGAAGTGTTCAAAAAAAAGAAAGCAGAAGTTATACCCAAACAGCACACTTCTGTGTTTATGTAATCATAAATTCCTATAATTAGAATTAAATTTCGAGGAGGAAAAGCTAGAAAGGAGTTAATGTCTTAGACTCGTATGAGGAGAAATCACGATATCCCTGGGACATTACCATTACAGCGTAACCAAGTACCGAGCAAAATTAAATATTCAACATTTATTCCAGTAAAGTAAGAACGGTAATTGCCGAGTGAACTGGTGATAAACGCCAGGCGACATATTAATATGTCCCGTTTATGAGTAATAATTGCATTAAAGAGATTCTAGATTTCTATTTTTTCTTCCAACGGCAGTTTGTTTTCTTGCTTTATAAGACGAGAGAGCAATTCATGTAAATTAATTAGATCGTCTGCAGCAGAAACAGAAGAAACAAATGGGGCGTTGAAGAATTCGGAGGCAAACACGAATTATGAAGTAAAATTTACCTTAAACCAGCGCTTTTATTTTTACGAACATTGCAATCTGTATATTATTTTAGCGCAAAGTGAAAAATTTGTATATCTGAGTAATAATTGCAGTGAAAGGAATCAAGCTTCATTTTTTTCCTCAAACGGGATTTCGCTTCCTTGCTTTTCAAGATGAGATGGAATTTCAAGTAAAAACCAGGATGAATTTAAAGAGGAGTTTATTGAATTGCAACAAGCCTGGAAGGTGTTTAACAAGGATGAATCCGGTGCTAGTCAATCCAAATCTAGTGGATTCGAAGACGACTCATTTGTATGGAGTGATCCTCCTTCAGAAGAAGAAGAGGAGTATGATTCCACTCCCTTTAGCGAGGAATTTTTCATACATTCTCCTGAAAACCATTTGCCATTCCGGACAAACTAAGGTGTTTTTTTCGATCCTGTCGCAAACGTCGCGCTGGTAAATTTTTTGCTCTTTTTTCCGTGCAGAGAAATTTGAAGGTTATGAAAGTTTTATTCGATAATTTATCTTTGTATCTAGGCAATCTTCTAAGTTTCATCGGATGGAGCACTAGAACAAATAAGGAAATAATTGTTGTTTTGATTCATTTTCTATATGAGCGGAGATTGGCAGATGTTAAGAAAGATCTGCGTAAAACAAACATTACTCCTGCACAGCAAGAAGTCAAGTTCAAGTAACTTGGTTGTCGTCGTCTGAGACAGACAAGATAAATATGTGATTGAGGAATTTGCATGAAAGTATAAATTTGTAAGTAAATTTTATTTTAAACGAAAGCTTGTATTTCTACAATGTATTCTGTATATTATTTTGGCCTAAAGCGAAACATTTGTTCTTGTATTCATATAAATTTATCATTCCTGTTAGGAAGAATTTTTATATACTTTTGTTTTTATAACTTTGTGGTGTTTCAAGAATATTTTAATGATTTATTTTTACTCATTTCCTAGTGTGTTAGGGTTTTAAAACTTTGTACACCGGTTTAATCTTTTATTAATTAATTAATTTGGTTCACATTTGGTTCCATACTATTGGTACCACGCTCTTTGGATTATGATAAAAAATGATTTTAAGATTTCATAATGTGTAATAAAGTAAATTAAGGACAATAAATAGAAATTACTTATATTAATTTAATTTTACTTTTTAGCACATACAAAAAATGTGTTTTAAAATTCAGTAATAAGTTTTTCAGTATGCATTGAATTTAACTTCAGTTCAAGATTAAATGAAATGTTTATTCCTTTTAACCTGTCAGCAAACGCACGGGGTCTTGTTGACCTTTTTTCTTTTGTTAAAAATTTTTAGAAATTTCTAAACACTTGCCTCTGTTACTTCCTCTGCCTTCATTGGGGAGTAGAAGAAGAGGATTAGATGGCCAGAAAAGGGGAAACGGGGTTTCTCACTTTTTACTGAGACGTTGGGGTCAAATTAACACGTGCGTGTGATAAAGTTTCAGGATAATTTAACGTTATGTCTATGCTAGCGTACGAACGTGCGCAGCGGAGAAGAAACGAATACAGAAAAGGAGGGAAAAAGTATATAAGTTTAACTTTCCTTTTTCTTAATAAAAATCCCATTGTGTCTTAAATACAAGTTTTTGTTATGAAAAAAATTTCTTTTACTTTGATCATATGTTAATTTTGTACAAATAGCCAATAAACTAAAGAGTAAGGGTCCAGCAATTTGGTGTCAAAATGACCCCGGCCGTGTGCTAATGTTCCAAAAATGGGTTCGTGTGCTGAAGAGTTAGTAGTTTTTCTTTTTACCTCTAAATTCTAAATATTTAAAGTTACTTTTAATAAAAAAAATATGCGCTTGGGTGCCTCAGTTTAATTCCAGAAATAATTTTCATTCCAATTCTCTAATTTTACAAAGAAAACCCACCAAAAAACAATGAGTTGTATTACAAGTATTCAGTTTTAATTTCTCTTAGGAAACCAATAATAACTGGTGTATGTCTGTTTAAAGTTGATTAAAAAATTAAGAAACATACTTATCTCCAGAAGATCAAATAAGTATTTCTTTTATTACTTGTAATCTCATTTCAGTTTTTTGCGTTAATTATATTAAGCAGAAAATAAACTGCTAAATGTAATTCAGCAAAATTTAGTAATGAAACAGTAATAAATAGGGAATTTTCTTCAAAATGTCAAGGAAAATTTTAAAAATGCGATATATTCCATAATTAAAAAGTTAGCTCAATTTTAAAGCGTTATTAAGGCTCTTTTTTAAGAATTTACATTTCAGCATACTTTTACAAATTAAATAATAAAACAAATTTGTAGAGGGACGAAACTCATGTTAAGGTGAAATACATCTGTAGAATTATTAATTCAATTTCAGGAACCATTTTTATTAGATGGCTAAGTTCCACGACACAGTACATTAAAAGGTTCAAGGCTGAGAACAACAACACAAGTACACAGAAGAAGAAGAGAGAGAGGCATTATGGGAAAAACCCGGATGTCTCTAGTAGCGCCACCTACCATAAAAAGGAGAAGGCAGTGAATTGTAACAGCTACAAATTGATTTTAAATTAATATTTTGTAATATTGAATTCTCAATTCACATCGATTACTTTTAATATGTATTACTTTCATTCAGATATCTTATATACAATTATTTCAATACTTTAATGTCCATGGTGGCCTAGTGGTTAAGTGTCGGCATAGGGCCAGAGAACTCCAGGTTTGAAACCTGATTCCACCGAAGGTCCTAAGAGTATGTGGACCATTTGCCGTTAAATCATACGTAGTGGGCCAAACGTCATAACGGTGGTGAGGTGTGGAAGTTGGGAGAAGATGTGCCAGCTCAGGTGCTTTCTTCGCTGTCCAACAGCAGTTCAAAATTACGAGGTCCGTCCAAAATAGCCCTCGTGTTGCTTCAAAACGTGACATAAATATAACCAATCTTCAAAAATTTATTCCGTATTAAATTAAATACCTATTTATCTTGAAAGGAAAGCGAAGAAAGTTTGTTGAAATATATTGTGATTCCCTTTTGAAATGTCTGGAGGAATGATGTAAAATGCATAGGTATGGAATCAAATAACTAAGTTGAGCATTCTTTGATTTCAATTAATTTTCACTCGAGGGCAATTTTCACACAAGAACGATAAAAAATAAAGAAAAAACAGTGTGTTAGGAAACAGCTAAAATTAGTTGAATATTAGCTTGAAGGGAAAAAATGCCATGACAAGAAAAAAATTATCTACAATAATCCAATAACTTCGTTTTACTGCCTTGCAAATTATAGAAGATAGTGTCGTTTCTGTCTTAATTGGGTTACCATTCGCGTTCGTTAATACAATATAAAAATATTCTTTCACATCTGTGTTATTTGTGATAATTTTTGTTGTTTCAAAACTTGACATAAATATAACCAATCTTCAAAAAAATTTTCCGCAAAAAATTTTAAATATCTATTCATATTGAAAAAAAAAGAGAAGAAGGTTTGTTGAAATATATTGTGATTCCCTTTTGAAATGTCTGGAGGAATGATGAAAAATGCGTAGGTATCGAATCAAATAACTAAGTAGAGCGTTCAGCGATTTCGATTAATTTTGACTCGAGGGCAAATTCTCACATAAAAACGATAAAAAATAAGGAAAAAACAATGTGTTAGAAAACAGCTAAAATTAATTAAATATAAGCTAGAAGGGACAAAAGTCCATGACAAGAAAAATTTATCTGTAATAATCCAATAACTTCGTTTTACTGCCTTGCAAATTATAGAAGATAGCGTCGTTTCTGACTTAATTTGGTTACCATTCGCGTTCGTTAATACAATGTAATTATATTCCTTCACATCTGTGTTATTCGTGAAAATTTTATATGCTACCAGTGGGATAGAAGGCTATGTGATTAAAGAAAAAAGAAAGCGAAAGTCATTCCCTAACAGAATATTTTAGTGTTTACGTAATCATAAATTCCTTTAGTAAGAATTAAATTTCCCTGAGGAAAGGCTAGAAACATATAGAGGTAATATCTTAGAATCTGAAGAAGGGGAACCACGATAGCCGTGGGCCATCACCATTTCAATGTTGTAAGTGCCGACGGAATTAAATATTCAATACGAAATTATAGCGGTAATTGCAGAGTTTACCGGTGATAAACGCCAGGTGACATATTTACATGAAGCCTTTCTGAGCAATAATTGTATTAAAAGGGTTCTAGTTTTTTGTTTCTTTTTCTTGAACCGAAATGTTTTTTCTTGTCTTTGAAGATGAGAGAACAGTTTAAGTGAGTTAGACATTTAAAATCTGAGATAAAAGGACTGAACTGGAAACGGCAGAATATGCATATAGATATAAATAAATAAGAGATTTTGGTTTTTGTTTAACTAATGCATGTATTTTTCTCATGACACTTTGTGAATTTTGTAGAGTAAACTATGAAAAGATAAAGTAAAACTTTAAAGAAGTTGTTTTTGAATTAAATAATATTTATTTTCATTATATAATTCATTTACCGTTATAGAAATTTGAAATGGAGTCATGACATATAAATGAAAAACTTTTGCTCTAAAAATATGATTTAATTCATGCTAGTAGTGTATAAAAAATTAAAATGGTAACATCTTGAAAGATGTAAAAATTTTCCATATAGATGAGATAATGTTTATTTAATGATTAATTTAGAAAGCTAAAACATTTTAGCATTAATGAAACTCCTAAAATTTTGATATAACATTAGAAACAAAATAGGTTTCTCCACAAAAAATAGAGGAAAATATGGTTGAGAAAAAATTAAAAAAAAATATGTATTTTTTTCAATATTTAATATCGCAATATTTTTACGATTTTTATGCAAGCTTAAAAAATATTTATGTGAATATTTTACAATCAGTTGTTGCAATGTTTAATTTGTTGCTTTTATGCCTTAAGAAAATAAGAAAGAAAAAAATGTTTGTGAATTCTGTCTTCTATAATTGGAAATAAAGAATAATTTTTTGAAAGAACGAAATGTTGGACTATTTTGACAAGCATACATAAAATATCAAGAAATTGTTGTCATCTTCTTAAATAAAATCAATTTACATAAAGCTGAACTATCGTCTAGTATTTAATCAAAAGTATTTTTATGTGTTTATTGAGATAAAGGAATGCAATAAAACCGCATCTTTTTTTAAAATAGAGAATTAATTAGTTCACTACTTTTCCAAATAATTATTTCAGTCAAACTCAGATTCGATATGATTAAATATCGATTTTGTCTGGAAGTAATTAATCTCATAAGGTAACAGAAGAAAAATTCGATTTTTTGCAGTAATTAATTTCTGAAAAATTATTAATATCTGAAAGTTTTGTTCATTTATCTTTCAGATTTGCAGAATATTCTTCGTCTTCAGGTGCCCGCGCGCGCGCGCGCGCGATAAGGGCAGTGAAAGAAAATAAAGCCTTAAAATATAGTCATTCTTAACACTTTATGTGATGTTATCTGATAAATATTTTCACATTTTAAATCAGAATACTGAATTTCATTTCAAGATACGAGCTTAGAAATTCTTATAAATAAGAATTTCTAAGAATTAAAAATTATACGAATTGTACGTATAATTATATAATTATCGTTATACGAATAATTATATAATTATTCGTATAACGATATCATACGAATTAATAAATGTTACTTTAATTTGCTCAATAAACTAAGTGATATTTAATGATGAAGCAATAAAATGAAACAATTTGAGAAATCATAGGATACCTTTAAATATTTTAATGTAGTTTAATATATTTTACCAAGTCTTCGCATGTAAAATAATACGTTTCATGGAAATAATAATTCCGAGAATAATTCTTCAAGACCTATTTTAGCATCATCTTTCCTCCTCAGACATAAACTTGAATTCCACATTTCTTCTTCCTGCCTGTTAATAAGGAAAAAGAATATGCAATTCTGACTTTTGAGAAAATTTCACCACTCGTTATATAAGACCTTTTCATGGTTGCGCATTTTTCTCCAATAGGAAGTTTCATTGTTAAAAATTTGAAGTTCTGATAACTGTAACTGTATCTCTAGACCTTTCATAGTGTGCTCAGAATAAGAAAGGAAAAATTCAGATTTTAATAGAAAGCAGAAGTGGATATTTTTCTAGAACTGATAATAAAAGATACCTAATAGTGATCTCCATTTTCTGCAATATTTAGCTTATACAAATTCTTTGTTTTTGTAGTTTGGGCTTCGCTGATATTTTACTTTTAATTTTGGATGACATGGAAAGCACTTTAAAGAGTTTTCAATTTTTCAATAACATTTAGCTTCCGAAAGAAGAACAATTTGAAATGCTCTGAGAAACTTCAAGCACAATTGAAAAAGAAAACAATTTTTAAAACGCATGAATTATTAATACAGACCTAATATTTACAAATCACTATTATTACACGGCGAGTAAAGATATTCATAAAAAGTGTTAAAATGAGGAGATGTTGTTCTTATCTAGGGAAGATAGTAATATCGTTTTCGAAAGCAACTGGTGACATGTGAAGATAACGTCCTTTCCAACGTAACTGTTTCAAATTCTGATTGCAAGTAACAGGAAATAATCACATAATCGTACGACGCAAAGAATATAAATTAATGTCATGGCTTTTTTTGAAAATGTCTTTAAATATTATTAAAATTTTCTATAAATATATTAATATACTTATAAGAAATAAATAAGTTATATTTATATCATGTTTTTAAATATTGTCGTGTATTTGGAACCACATCCTTTTAATTTGCTGATACTTCTTTATTTCGAGGGACACTTATTTGTGTAACAAGATATTTTTTAAGGAACATAGCAATCGTGTCATTCAAAGATTACTAATCTTACTTACAAAAGGCAATGTATGCGCGTGTGTGTGTGTGCAATGTCCAGACGAATCTATTGCACTTACAGCCATGAAATTTGGCGCACAGGTAGTCGAAATGGTGACTCAATGCACCTCGAAGCGGGAATTTTAAAATTTAATCTTGAAAATTTTTGATTTAATGTTTTGGGTTGTTGGGTGATTTTTCGCACAAATTTCTCAATAGCATGGTTTCGGATAACTGTACGTAAAAAAATAGACACACCATCATAAAGAACAAACGATTTCCGTTCAAATGAAGTAGTTTTGTACGCCTATCTTAAGTTACTGAATTTTGAAAAAATAGTCACTTTTATGTTAATTTTTCATTCGGTTTTCTTTAACTTCTAGCATCCGCCTTCCTAATAAAGCTATCATTTTTAATTTTTTTCAGCTTATAACTGGAACGTTTCTGTCGGAATTAAAACAAGAACCGTTAAAATACCTCTTCCCGTTTTTTTAAAATTAATTATTCCCTGATCGGTTCAAACAGTTTTTTCGCTAGAGACATCCGCCGGAGATTCCCCGCTGCATTGTTGCAATTTCATTGGCTGGTTATGTGACCTTCCTCGTGGCAGGTGACGTCATTACTTTCGCGCTCTGCGAGGAGATGATTTATTTACTCAATGACTTCGATTATTATTTTTAAGCGTGTCTTAACTTATTTCTTTAAATTTCATACTTTGCTTGCGGTGTAATAAATATCACATTGTAATATTTTTTAACAATGTTTTGGATTAACGGTACTCGGTCGAGAGGCAAAAGAAGCGTACAAACTGAAGAATAAATATATTTCTGCTTTGATTTCATTTTATAACTTTCATTTATGTAATTGTATGTGGACTTTTTTTTATTTAAATGAAGTCCTGATTCCACGGGGGATTCCCTTTCGCGTACTGCTAGTACATTATATCCATGTGTGGCCGCTTCGTTGATGAACGTGAAAAGGATTACGATACGTACCAGGAATATATTTAACACATTCCCTTTCAACAAGTACAGAGTCTCTTGGAAGTTTATCGAAACCGAAGGAAATGAGCAAACTTTCTCCTGAAATGTAGACTTACCTGAGGAAGATGTAATAATTAATATTTTATAAAATATCTAAAAAGTGTCAGGAAAAAAATTAGACGTTTAATATTTAATTCTGAATCATATACTTAATGCAGTTGATAAAGTAAAAACAGACAGAACGCCGTCCAATGCCCCCGTGCCTGATGCCATGACAGCCTCCGTACCGGTTGAGTGGACATGGGACAACAACAAATAAGATTAAAAGTTAGTAGGCGGGCTAGTGACAACATGGGAGAAAAGGTTCCGTGGGAAAAAGATTACTTTCCCAAGTCGCCGATAGGGGAAAATGTGACACTGATGTAGTCCACACAACTGAGAATTAGAATAACAAAAGAGAAATTTCAGTGCAATGCTGCTTTAATACTGCAAATGAACTCCCCTAAGGTGTAACAGGGATGATGTCCCAGTCCATCGTAGCACTTTAGGCAATGAAAGCATTTCCTCGACAAAGGGCATAAACCTTTTAAAATGCGACCACCCTTCTCGTGGAGCACACATTCCATCCTGTACACAACATTCTACATTTCCCGAACGAAATTTTTTTCACGATGTCATTTTTCCCATGTCGACATTAGTCCCCCCCCCCCTGCCAAATTTGTTGGCATTTCAACTGATAGAATGAGCAAAAGATGGTTCTAAGTAGTGTAAGTTTAAAAAAAAAACTTGTATCTAAACATATATTAATCAGACATAACAGAAGACTCGAATACGTAGGTTGAATGTAGGCATGAATGTGGTCAATGAAGCCATTTTATTAGTATTTCTGTGATCAGTAGACCTCGCATCAAAAGACAAGACGCAACAAATCTAATATTTGGACTTTTACGAAGTCTTTAAAGATTTAGATGATTTTCCTTTTTTATGAAATGGGAATTTTTTATATAAGTCTCTGCTTTTCCAGTGTTCACGAAATTACAATTAAATGTCTGTTTTCATTGTTGTTTGCAGAATGTCCATTAAAAGTTATTTAAAAAGATTTTATGGTTATTATGAAATTACAATTAAATAATTCGCCATTAACGAAACACTTCAAATGTTTTAACTGTGCCAAATTTGCTATTGACTCGACAAAGCATTGAAACCAGTTTAACGTCCACCATCTTTAAACGGAATAAGTAATAAAAATCCGTACATATACATGCACTTTTATCTCTCCAAGGAACCTGCTTGCCAAATTCGAAGAAAATCTAACAGCGCGTTTGGTCGTGACTGCGTAACAAATAAATTCACCGACAGACGAAACGCAGAGCAGCCGAGTTCAATCCCGCTCGTTTACTTAACCATGTTGCACGAGAGTTTTTATATGATATATAGAAAAGTGCATGCCCTAGAATATTTTTCACATTCCAATATACGTTTCATTGTGTTCGAAAGCTCTTGCCAAGTCTAACCCTACCGACTGAAATGCGTAAAAACTTTTTCTGAACTTTAAACCTATCGCCGGTGAAAAAGTAAACACCGAAGATAAAGTAAACAAGAAAAATAAAATCGAAAAATCTTTCATGAATCCGCTGAGAATTCTGGATACGATTCACACATACGTGGATCACATTTACATGTCCGAGAAAGTACATATCTCTTCAAATCTGAGATAAAAGATACAGCAGACTTCAGAAAGGGAGAATGTTTCTACACTTTCTTCCCTATAGGGGAAAAAACATGTTCTCACTGAAGAAGCCCTTTTCTGTAACACATGCTGTGGATATGCCAAAAAGGTTGAAACTTTTTCGTCTGGTATGAAAGTTGGAAATAACTTTGGAGGTCTCTTCAAATAAATGTTTAAACACAGACATTGTCCGTCATTTACACCTTTCCAGTTTTGAGATAATTTTTTTACTAATAAAAAGGCGTATATAGGAGGTGATATATTATGTGGTGTAACTGTAGATAAATACTAGCAGATAAAAAGAATGTTCACAGTAAACCTGGCCCAATTGCTAATTTCTAAATCGTTATAGGATGGAATATACTTACATCAGAAAAATGATTTAAATGACGTAAAAATATTTTTGTGAACATGGAATTAGTATAATATGATATTTAATAAATCTACTTTTTTAAAGTATATTTACTGTATCTTATAATCTTTATATAAGATGTCATCTTAGACTTCAAGATTTTAGATATTTCCGGCAGAAACGCATTTTTCAAATTAATTAAATATGTATTTGAATGTTGGCATAGACATTTACTAAAAATAGAAGAATAAGACATTAAATTGGACCTAAACCAATAAAATATTATTAATATTATAAAAAGTAACATCATGAATAAAAAAAACTCATTTTTTAAATGAACTCATTTACCCGTTTGAACTCTATACTTTTTCAAATGTTTTTTAAAAATAATTCAAAGTTCAGCAATGTTAAAAATAAAATTTAACAACATTAAAATACAAAACCTAAAATTTCCATTGTTTACGTATTCAAACTACAGTATCAGGTGGCTTGATAATATTTAGCTATCAACAAACATTGAGTGATATCATATACTAAACCACCTCCTTCCTAAAAATTCTTTACACAACTGAAAAATGTATCACAAATCGCGAAGCATGGAGTCGGTAAAAAACATAGTTTGTGAATTCACATAAAAAACCCCTTTTCAAAACTTTAAAATTCTTTTAAAACTTTCAGACCAACTGGACGCACCAGACGAAAAAGTTATTTCCTATGTCAACGCCACAACCCATTGGGACAAACTTTTCTATGCGTTACAGAAACAAGTTTATTTTCTAGCTAAAAAAGATTCATTTTTCCCTAGAGGGAAAAAAGTTGGAGAACATCGTCACTACTTTCAGTTTGCCATTATGTCGGTGTCGGACATGTATAAATATAAGCTTCACACCAGTGCAGATATGTTATATGTGAGTTCTTCGATTCACTATGGAAATCCCAGCCAGATTTCACAGTGGATTCATGGAAGGTTTTCCCCTTTTATAGTTATATCTATTGCTAGTGCTTCCTTTTTTCTCCATTGGTAAATTTTATATCCGGAAAAAAGTTTTACGCATTTGAATCGGAAAGGTTAGACTCGCAGAAAATGCAGAAAATTTGGAATTCTGTAAGATATATGGACAAAATAATATGTTTGAAATATCTTGCAGGTATTTTTTTATATTTTAGTCAAATTATCTGAGAAATTCGAAATTAGTTTTTCTTCCTTATATGCTTCAAGCGGTTAATTTCGAACGGATGTTTTATAATCATACATTAAAAAGGAAAGAGATTCGATATTCCTGTCAGAATCATTAGGCAGTTTGATCCGTTAGTTTTGATCCGTATCCCTTGACTTCGTCTGGCTTGAATGCTTCAGCCGTTGTATTCTGTGATTGAATATTTTTACAGCAAGCATTTCACAGAAAGAATGCCACCCTAGAAAAATTATAATGCTAATAAATTACCCGATGTTTTGAAATGTGCTTTTCTGAAGAAATAAAAAGATATAAATTTTTATCTTAGAGATACCTCGAGATTATTTTTTAAGGTACTAAAGGAAGAAAAGAAAAATTAATAACAAAATAAGGGGAAAAATTATTATTTACGGACAACTTCAGTATTCATCTAATAATAAATTCTTAATTTATGAATACAGAAATAGATTGTATAAAATAAGAAACGATTTTCTTGGAGTAAATACTAGAAGGGAAAGCACAACAAACCCGAAAAATACCGCTGTAGCTTTGCCGTTTAAAATGGGAAATAAACATTCAATATTTATTTCATTTAAGTTAGAGAGGTAATTGCCTAGTCAACCGGTGATAACCGCTAGACGACATATTAATATGTCACGTTTATGAGTAATAATTCTGATAAATGAAATGTATTCTTTTTTTCTCGATCTGAAGTGCTTTCTCTTGCTTTTTAAGATGAGAGTTATTTTAAATTCATTAAATCTTACTTTTATGTGATAAAGCGAATTTATATAAATTTTAACATTCTTCTGCAGAGAAGAACAAATAAGAATGATTAGTTTGTGTTGAATGAATGTTTGCATTTTTCTTTCCATGTATTTAGTTTAGTTTTAGATATATTAATGTCCCGTTTTGAAGCAACACGAGGGCTATTTTGAGACGAACCTCGTAATTTTGAACCGCGGTCAGACAACGAGGAAGACACCTCAGCTCGCACCCCCTCTCCAAACTTCCGCACCACACCAGCGGGAGGACTTTTGGCCCCCTAATTATGATTTAGAGTGCAACAGGCCCACTACGCCATTCAAATGCAAAACCATGTATTCGGTATTGCATTTTACTTGATCGTGAATTGTTAAAGTTTCTTAGTAATAGTATGAATCGTATGTCTTGGTAATAACTTAAAAAATACGAAATACGAAGAAATAGCGTTAATATTATTTTAAATGATGTAATATAATTTTTTATGTTGGTCAATGATATTTTTAAAAAAAATTATTCGATACTTCAAATGTGATTAATATCCCAAATCCATTGCATAGACTATCCGAAAGAAGAATTTGAAAGTATATCAATTGTTACAAATTGATAGAATTAACAATGAAATTTTATGCTTTTTATTCGAAAAATCTTTTGTAAATGAAGATTTTATAATATTAAATAAATTTTCACTTGAAATGAAATCAGACAATTTGAATAAAAAAACTTTAGCCACACGAATATGTTTAATACAGAGACATCCAACATATTTTAATAAATAGTTGGCTGCAATAGCTTGGATAAAATAGGAAACGCAAATCTGTCATATTCTTTAATTATTAAAAGAATCATAAACTGATTCAATTGATATTTATTTGAAAATGCCTATAAGTATTTATTGAATTAAAAGAAAGGGATCACAACTGCTTTTGATTTCGTGTCGCATGTATAATCTTCCTTATTTGTTAACAAACAAAGTGCCACCCTCAATTCTGAGAGCTAAAGAAACTAATAATAATCTAAAGGAAACAGTTTTTTAAAGCAAAATTCAATTTCCAAAAAGAATAAAAACATTATCTATCATTGAACAACGTTACTACTGTAAAATTAATTAAAATAAAAAACAAACTAATTAGGAAATTTAATTTTGTAAAAATTAAATAACTAATTTTTAGTCTTCCTTTGCAAAGGCTTTCCTTATTTCAACTATGCCATTATGGCGAAATATAGATTGAGATTTATTCAGCCTACAACTATGAACTGAAATAATTTCTCAGGTTCTCACTAGATGGCATGACTAACGAATGCAATGAGAGAAGGCATAAAAGGAAATATTTTAACTTCCTTCTCTCGTTTTCGATATTTTAAACGTACGTTTGGCGTAGCATTGCCAAATATGGCTCTTGCGCCCATAATCCACAAAACAATCAACAAACCTGTTTTCAATATGTGTTCCTAACCGACAAATTCAGCAAAAGAGGTCAAATTTATTGGTAAAAATTGATATTTATGTGATAAAATACAAGACCACTTCTTCTTTAGTGTTGAAGACGTTCTTTAACATTACTATAAATTTCCATATCTATGATTTTTTCAGTAAAAATGTTTGAAATATTATCTATAATGACTTGAATGTTATTTCATTTCAAAAATGAAAGTTACTAAAAACTGGTACTGTGAATACTCATAAAGCGTTAAGGCTCTATTATGTGTAAGATAGAGTTTTTATTATAAACTGTGAAAAGAACATTCAATTCAAAATTTTCAACTACAAAATTGTTCTCTATTTAATTAAAACCATAAGAATACATTTTAAATTACTTTATGTAATTAAAGTTTAAAAACAATCAACTAGAAAAATTATAATTAATTTAAATATAAAAAAAAATTAACTTAAACTTTAAGCAAAAACAACAAGAAAAATATTTAAAAACAATAAAATTTAAAAATAAAACTTATAGAAAATAAAATTTTAGAAATGACCAGAATAGAATCTATATTCGAAAAAAGAGAAGAAAATGTCCTCACGTAATCAAAAACCCACGTTAACTTTCTTTTTAAAAAAGAAATCAGGAAATTTTTAAAGAAACACTAGTGCCATGGCGACATCTATATTCGAAAAAACAAAACAGAAAAAGTAAAAATACGAATTGTTTAGGGAATGGAACTATTTAGACATATAAATTTTAAAAAAATATTTTCGATCACCTCTGAATTTATCTTTGTTTTTGGGCTTTCTTTGTACGATATTGATTTTCTTAATATAAATAACTACTTATTATAATATTGGAATTATTAATGATATTTTTAATTATTAAAGAAATAAATAAAACAATTTCAAAAATAGTAATACGCCTTCAAGCATTGAAATATTCGCTTATGCAATAAAAAATTTAAAAAAATGCTTAGCTATGTATTCAAGTACCAGCTGTAATCTAAAAATAAAATGCTTCAGCATTATGCAGTTCTATATTTATTCTTTTTGTCTGTTACGTATGGGAAAAGAAAGAGCGTTCCAGACTTTTGATAGAATTTCACTACTTGTTATACCAGATGAGACCTTTAGATGTCTGCACTTTTCCCTGAAGGAGAAAGTTTGATTGTTAAAAGTTTGAAGTTCGGATCACTGTAACTGTATATCGAAACCTTTTATTGCGTGCTCGAAAAAGGAAGAGGGATAAACTCGTATAAATTGAGAAGGGGCTAGTTTCCGAGCGTTATTCTTAAAAGATTTTAAAGATTAATCTACAACTTTTGAAATTTTTATATTATAGATATTTTAAAAGCAGAATTCATGAATATTGCCTTAATTTTTTTTATCTTTTTAGCTGCGCAATTATTAAGAAGGAAAAAACAATAATGCTTTAAAAATCCTTGCTCGAAACATAAAGGATTCTTTAAAATATTTTTAAAATTTAGACACTTTTATTCAGACTTTTCTGACTTACACTTTTGAATAAAATAAAAAATTTTATTAGTGTTAAATATTCATATTTTTACCTTTAAAAGAGCTCAATCATACTACAGTTCATTCTGTAAAATCTCATGGAGTAAACATAGCTTATTTTAATCCTTTGCGGACAGGCACGGCGTATAGAGTGCGCCAGTCGGTATGTACCGTAAGTTGAATAAAAGCTATCGAAAATAGAGAGCTAGCCATCTCTCTCACCTTTTAATAACATTCCACCTACTTACATACTATTCCACTGAAGATGAATCAGACAGTTTGATCTGATTGCTCTTGAAAGTGCATGACACGCTCTCCATAACCCAACCTGGCTGTCTTGTAACGCGGTAACTTTCCCTTCAAAGCTCTATTCTGCTGTTTTGGAAGAACGAAGCAAGGAGAGACAAGCTGAAGACGAATCTGATGCATTATATCTCGATGGAGGAGTGACTGAATACAGCGACCAAAAATCTAATTCTGAGACTGACAAGGAGGACAATCCAGTTCACGAAGAATTTTAACTACTCAAACTCGAACACAAATATTTCTATCATCCATCCATTCAACCTCTAATATTATTTTACCACAAAAAATAACGTTCTAATTAAATAAGCGTAGACTTCGAAAAAATGGGATGGGCTTAAAGTGCGTCAACCTGATCTGAGTGTTCTCAAGCTTCACCTGTCTGCATTAGGTTAATTTAGTTATCCTTCCAGCGGGCGTGTGTCGTACTTTTTACGACACAATAAATTTTTTAATTTTTAGATTTGCAGATGTAAGTTACTTCATTATAGTAATAAGAGAGACATCAGAAAAGAAAATCCTTTCAATCAAGAGTGAAAATTATTATTTTTTATTATTTTTAAATTCTAAAATTATTCTGAAATCAGAGAAAGCAATGAGATTTAAGACTATTATTACTGTATTATGATTATGGCATTATACTATTTTTATTAAGCAATATATAATAAAAAATAGCATAAAACCGTAAAACCAACAAAGATTGTATAACAAAGACTTATTCTTAATTTCTTATCATTGTCCTTGAATTCGAAACATTGAACTTTTGCCAGAGAGTGACTCTTACAAGTATACAATGTATTGCATCGATTATGATGATCGTTTTATTTCTTTCAAACACAAACCATTAGCTCTTTTTCTCAATGCTGGTTGCTGTTCACTTGCTTTTTCAGGCTGTGATGTATAATTTAGATTTAAAGACATGGTAATGTCGTATGGCGATGATCAGATTTTTTTGGGCTCGAGTAGTCAGGTGTTTGCATATAACTGAAGTTTTTCAAAAATATTCTTTGGCTTGGTGGATTATTGGCAGGCTTATTACATATTAAATATTGTTTACAATGTAGAATAAAATATTTAATTGCTGTGATGCGCACTGGATGCATGATTATTAAACTGAAACGTTAAGACGTAAAAAAAAAAAAATGATACGAGCGGGTGCGCGTCGTAATTTTTACCACAGAAGCATAAAACATCATAAAATCACCTTGAAACACGGACAAACCAATTTAATCATGAAGAGAAAGGACACATGAAGGAATAGCAATGACCTTTTGTCAGTTTTCGCTGCGAATATGAGAACAGGGCATGAAAAATCCCGTTTGCCGTAAAAGTTGCGCAGGAGCGCTAGCTGTAAGATTATACATAATAATATCCATAACTAAATGAACAAGACATCTAATATAGCTTGGACCTCATAATTCTTAAACGTGATAAGTTAAAGAGGACGAAATCTGAGCTGGCTTCCTATTCTCCAAACGTCCGCATCACGCCAATGTGTGGTTGCTTAACCATAGGTTTATAGGTGTTCAGCATTCATCAGGCCCAAATACAATGCGGATCTTCTTTCGAATCCTATTTCGAAAGTTGTATCTTTCGGTCCTGTGGAGAAAACACAGATAATTTTCATAGTAAATTACTGTATTCATAAACCATATTATTATTGAATAAAAAATCGACACTTTCTTCTATGGAAGAGTTTCCTGTTTGCTTATTTTGGATTCATAGAACATTTTCTGGTAACCTTCCAATTTAAGCAATCGCCAAATGTATTTGGCAATTGTATCAATCGCCAAGTTCAAATCAGTTCTTTCTTTAGTAAACAAAACGTTGAATTCAGTGTTCTCCGAGTTTGTGTAATCCTTTCTTTTTAAATCGGTTAAAAAAAGCACTAAAAGCATTAAAATTCGAAATGGAACTATTGTAATTAGCTAAATCGTTTGGTTTAGAATTTAACCGGCAGTGATTATCCAAATCGTTTGGTTACAAATTTAACCGCAAAACAAATCTTGGAAGTCGATAAAAAGAGCGATAAAGAATAATTTTGGCAACATTTACACTAAATTAGGCTCCTATTTTAAGTAAACAATGAGCGCTGCAGCAATAGAAATATTAAAATTAACATTTTCAAAGTATTCTTAAGGCGTAACATTGAAAAGCTCCACTTTAAAAATTAATTAATATCCTCAAACAGAGTGTTGAAATCTTGAAGATTCCCATTGACTTAGCATTATCACAGGAAGCGGAAGTTACACGCCGAAGTCGTACTTACATGAAACTAAACAAATCTGAAAACTCGTCCATACTGCTTAATATAATCCTATTTTAAATTCTATATGATCCTACTGAAACTGTGCATTTTTAGTATATGACATGAAAATAAATTTCTTTGATTACAGTATTTAAAACTTTCTCTATAATATCTAAAATGTTCACTTTTACAAAAAAAATTATTTATTTATTTATGGAAGAAATATTTGTCGATTATTTCATCATCCGTTTATTTTAAACTTTAGTTTTGTCTATCAAACTGATTTATGGCCAAGATACTGAAAACGCAAGATATGTTATTCCCATGCTTTATACCTAAAGTGACCATTTATTTTCCCCTCAAAACGGGACTTTAGTTTTTAGGTAGTATTATGAGAATTCAAGAAAACATATTTCTTCATTTTTTATTTATTAATGAAAAGAACGGGATTAAACACGTGGAAATAAATAATACATGTGATTTTGAATTTTTTTGAGGAACATATTTTTGTTTCAGTATATTTGGTATTGATGTAGAAAACGAATGACATTCTTGGCAGGGTTTATTAAAATTTACTTTGGAGATAAACGTTGCTATATAAACTGCGACTTGCAGCTGTGTTTTCTAGCTCGTCCGCAATTTATACATAAGAAAAGAGACTCTTACTACGGATGCATTAGTGTCAGGCTGGCTTATAATAAATTCAATAATTAAATGAAAGTTCGTATACTTTAAGTTATTGGAGTGAAAGTGCTTGAACATTTCCACACAACGACTTTCAGTTTAAGGGTACATACACCCTTTAAATCTCCAAAGAATGGGGATAAAACTTTCAAATTTGATACATTATATCTCTAAAACAAAGCATTTCAAAAACGATTTTTTTCCAAAGAAATATCTGTTCTTTCTGTTATTGTACACACATTTTCAAATCTTAACATTGATATGTATTTTTTTGAGAGAGTAATAAATATGGGTATAATTTTTGGACAAAAAATGAGATAGGCACCTAGCGCGCATGATTATGGATAAAATATTGGTCTATACACAATATTTTGTGTATCTAAGTAATCCAAACAGTCTGTTTAAGAAACTGAACCTCAATTTATTAACATTTAAATTTAATTGCTATTTTATATACCAATTGAAATTAAAAATGTTAAAATTGTTAAAATTCCAACATTTCTAACACCTCCCCTTGAAAAAAATTTCTTTGAAGAAAATATGTACAAAACAGTAGTTCAATTTGTATAACATAGCACAATACATATTTAGTAAATATTTTACGTAAAAATATTCAATAGTTCTTGAGATATTGTTCGCGCAATATCAAAAAACTAGAATTTTGAAATATAACGTTTTAAAGATATGGCCATATTGAATGTTTACGTTGAATACCTGATACATTTTCCATCATAACTTTCAAAATTATAGGAATTTTTTTTAACGCGGGTTGTTTTAAATTGTTCAAAAAAGACGGAATAATATATATTTTTTCATAAAATCGAAAATTTTGAGGTTTAACAGTCGTGTGTCCCCTTAAATATTCCCACTGCTTCATTCTGTCACTTCATGCGGTGTAAGGAAGTTAGAACTAAGTGCAAGATAGGACGCTGCTGACCAACTCACATATTGTGAAACAAATAGCGCATGCTCCGTCATCACCGGGCTACTACGGAGTTTTTGATTTTCGGCGCCTTCTTATTTGAAATTGTTATCGTAGGTTGCTCTCTTTCTTTAAAATGGACATTTGGGCATCCAGTAACTATGCTTGGTGACAACAGTACAGGCTGCGAAATAACGGGACTGTCCCGTTCAAACACTAACGTAAGATCAAATTTATTTTATACCTTCATTAAATTAGTAGCTGAGAACAATGTATGCCCTATCATATTTTTTTCTATATATTTCTCTTTCGTTTCAAGTACTTCAGTGTCTTTTGGAATGTCTAGCACTAACGAATAAAAAGTGTAAACTTTCGATTTAATTTTTCAGATTTAAAATTGACGAGAAAATAAGCACTGAAGATAAATAAAACCGATGAAAAAATATCTTCCAGGAATCTCGCGCGAATTCTGGCTAGGATTCACACCCAGTCGAATATTTCACGGATTATACATCTACACACTTGTAAAAGATATATTTATACATGTCTGACATAAACATAATGCAGTTCCGAAGTAGCGAGGTTGCTTTCCAACATTTTTTCCCTCTAGGGAAAAATGAATCTTCTTTAGCTAAAGAAGAAACTCGTTTCTGTAACGCATTTGAAAGTTCGTCTCACGTGGTTGTGGCGTTGACATAGGAAATAACCTTTTCGTCTGGTTTGTCCATTTGGTCTGAAAGTTGTAAAAAAATGCTGAGTTTTTCCATAATATATTTCTTGTGAGTTCACATATGAACCTCTTTTACCTTTTCCGTTTTTCACACTTTAAAATAAACTTTTTACTGTAGGAAGAAGAATTTCTTTGAAAGTAGAATTTAGTATGTAATACCACTGAAAACATGTGTACAAAGATATGAATTTTAAAACTACATGATGCTGACTTTTGAAATAGAAGTTCCTACTTGTATCTTAATTTTTAAAAAATTAGAATTATATAAGCTTTGTTTATATTTAACATTTAAATTTTAATATACAATTATTATTAGCATTACAGTCTTTACTCTTTGGAAATTCGAATGAACTTTTTCGAAACAAATATGGATTCCTAGAATTTGAATTCTAATCCTGCATTATTTTTTATTCTTTAAAATCTTTTGAAACGTTTCGTTTCTAAAGAAACAATGCTTTTATTATTCGGAAAAAATTAAATTTTTTATTCCATTTCAATTTCGTCTGAATTTTAAAAAGGTATCATAAAATGTTCTGAAGAAATTAGTGCAGTTTATATTTATAGTATTTTACTGATTCAATTTTGAAGAGAAGAAAAACTTTCTTTTTCAGATTCCATTTACTATTTCATAGCTGTCAAGTTTTCAGGTAATAAATATTTTAGTTTTTTAGTTTTCGTAAAATACAATGTAACGACGTTTTGATCTTAGACATAAATTATACTTCAATAATGTTGCGGAAATTTTTCTGCAAATATATCAGTTTAAAATGGAATATAATTAGGAAGCGTAAACATGACAAATCTACTTTGTGTGTTGTAGATATGAAAATAAGGCAGATAATGTTGTGACTGTGCCGCCCTAAGCCTTCAACTAATGGTATTTCTTTAATCATTGGTTGATTGGTTTTGTTGCTTTGTATGGCAGAATCCTATAGATACCATATATAGCAAAGAAAAATGATATTTATTTGCTCTTTTCAAAATTGAAATTTGATATTAACAAAAAAAATTGGAGGCTATCATGAGAAGTTAAACTAGACTAACCTGTATAATTAAAGAGTAATATTGTATTCTAAATGTTTGATTCAACAATTTAAAATCAAATTATAATAGGCTAAAAAAGTAAAAGAACTTATTCATGGAACCTCCATTTATTACATCATAAAAGAATTTCATAAAAATACAATCAACACATGTCAATGTTTAGCATTGTGTGCGACGAAATACAGAATATTAGATATTTAAACCTGTAACTAAGCCAATGTTCCAATTGAATTAAAAGAAAAAAATCACTTGGATAAACTTAAATATCTGATGTCTGCTTTAAATTATTAAGTATTTTGAAATAACAATAGATGCCTCAAATAGTATGTGTTATTCAATTAGCAGTTTAAACTAATTTGTATATTTTTAAGGTTTAGAGAAAATACAAATTTATTTTTGTATTATATGTAATATGCAATTAGACAAGGCTAGATGAATAATCATATATTTAGTGTTTTTATAAAAATATTACAGATTATTGTTAGTTGGTATAAGTGCAAATTTATTTTTCTTTTGCAGATAAAATAAAGTCAATTCCAATCGACAGTTAATTACATTTGGAAAAATCAATAGAATAAATTAGCGAATTAAAAGCAATTTGTTTCTCCCAAGAGAAAAATATATCGTTGGAAACGAACGGCGTGAATTTCAGAACGAAAACAATCAGTTCTATTACTTTTCGAGAAGAAAAACCTAACCAAAATAATTGTATTTACGATGTTGCCACCGTTATTCTCCAAGTTCCTTTTATTCAAAAAATAAATCTTTAGCAAAAACTTGTCAGAAGAATCGTTTTCACAATTCTCATGAGAAATAAAACACTTCTCTTGATCAGATTTAATTAATTATTGGATAATTGATTTCTTTGTCTTCGTTGCAACAGACAATAAAATGGAAGAAAATGGCAATAAAAATTGTTTTACTTTTCGAGTGCTGCCACTCTTGGGAAGTTTAAACTCTATTCGCTGCATGGAAAGTTATACAAACTATTTTTAGCTGAAGTTTGTAAACTTAGAACTTCGAATTTTACTTAATTCTCGAAATAAAATGCTTTTGCTTTTATTGAGAATTGGTTTTCGATTTGAGAGGACATTTTTTTCAGTGAATAAATTTTATTTATATTTTATTTCATTTAATCAAGTCAATGGTAAAGAACTTTTTTGATTGGTAAAGATCTTTTTTACTATTTCCAAGGAACGGAATATGAATGTAAAATTTTCATCATATTTTGCTGATCTTAGTTGGAAAATTTGAAGTCTTTTATCCTCTTTATTAATTTAGTGGAATTAGCAGTTACTATTAAATGGATGTTAGATGAATCATAGATGAAATATTGCGTGATTATTTGTAACATGTTATAAAAATGCGACTTAGCTTTTATATATAAATGTAACTCTTAACTTACGCAGAGTATGTTAGTAAAATTTTAATTGTAATTAGCAATTAATGGCAATCCTTTCTTGATTAAAATGTTTGAAAATTACTAAATTAAATTGACGAAAATAACCAAAAAGTTCATCCTAACTACATATTTTTTAATTACAGATTAATTAGAATATTAATTAATTAGAATTATACATTCATTATTCATTTAAATCCAGATCATGTTGCCATTTACATCCCATTAAACACTCTACAGCTCAGAAATTCAGAAATGCGTGGAAATACAAACTGTTTTGAAGATTCAAAATGGCATCACAGATGCGGAAATGTTAATTCTCGTCTAAATTTCTCAGAACTTTTCATAACAATCTTTAAAAAACAATTATTATGATACTTGAATTTTTTTACTGCACTAAATATATGTAACAGCATTTTTAACCCTTAAAGGCCTAGTGTTGCCTTAAAGGCATACCCAACTTAGGTCAACATACGCAATTTTGTCTTCTAAAATCTTGAGAATAAGATTGAAATTCTAATGTCCCTTGCTGCAAAATACTGAAATTTTCAATAAATCAATTTGCAACATATAGATGGCAGCCTGAGTGCTGATAAAAAAATGAAAATAAATTGATGTTTTCCATTTCAGGATGCATCTATTTAGTTTTGTTTCTCCGCTTGAGAACACCATATTTTATTCTATAATGTTTATGGAAATTCTTTATCCGCATTATTATTTATTAAAATTCATCTTAGAATTACATTATAGAATTTTATCAAGGAGCTTTTTTTTCTGAAATATAGGGCCCAGTCTTGTCAATTGGTAAAAAACTGATTTTTTTTAGCCATTCACCATACTTGAAACAAAACAGGGTTTTTAGAGTAATTTTTCAATGTTTTATGAAATGAAATTCAAAAACTTTTAAAATCAACTTTTATAAAATCGGGCCTTAAAGGGTTAAAGTGAGGTGTAAACAATCATATCCAATAAAAAGGCGGAAGTTGAACTAATTTCTGTTTATACCTTTTTATAAATGATAATGCAGGTTATTTTTAAATAGGTAACGGAATCATATTTTAACGGATATCCATGATCAAAATTGAAGAGTTACGCGCGAAACAGAAAGACTTAGGAGGCAGGATTCATGCTTAAAGAAAGGAACGTTAAAAATGCGCAGAGAGCTTAAATACTTGGAAGAAGTGGACTCCACAAAAAAGAGTCGTGACTGTAGAAGTTAAAGAAGAAGTGCGGTTCATGAAGATTGAAGTATAAGTAATTAGAAATGTAGCGGCATTAAAAATAATTAAGTTAAAAAAGATTTAAATCTTCAATCATTACATATATATATAACAAATTAAAGAATAAACTACTAGGAGTGTCCAAGGAAACAACTCTTCGAAATTATATATAAGTATTCAAATATTGTATATATATACAAATATTTCAGATAACTGTTGAATTTCTTTTAATATCGGATTTTAGAATATTTCCATTTTCTCTTTTTCATCCTACTTTTCAACCCCCTTTCTCTCTTGAATATTGTTACAAACATGGAAAGTTGCTTCCCAGCAATGCAAGTCTTATGGTTGGGAAGAGAGTTTTACAAGGTTAAGCATGGAGTGACCTCAGCGACTCTTATGGCACCCATGACCTTGGCGACAAACTTGGCGAACATTTTGGCGATTTGGCGGCAAATATGACGACATTTGCGACAAATAGGTGATTCCCGAAAATGCAACCCTTTTCTCGATATTTCTACTAGGAAAGGGAATACACGACAAAACACCATCTGACGTCACGGCCCGTCGGAGAAAATATTTAAGGACGGCGCTTAGTTGAGAAGAGCGTCTTGATCTTGATTGACGGGTTACTTCGCTTTGAAGCGTGAACGTCTTCGGAGTTCTATCCGCTGTGTTAGCTAATCAGCTGGTGAGCTGAGCTGTTATTGTCGTTACTAGTTATTTTGCTGACTGTTTGTGTTATTAGATATCAAAGTGCTGAACTGTCATTACCTGTGAATCGTTGTCCATTTACATTGGTAATCTCTGCAAGGACTTTTGTTTCCTGTACCTGTGCTACGTGTTTTCCTGCATATTTGTAAATAAACCTTCATTCTCCATTGTCCTGCGTGTTGCACTGTTTAAACCATACACCCACAGTAAGACATTTTGCAACAATATTTATCGATATACAGTTACAGTTATGCGAACTTCAAAATTTTATCAATCAAACTTTCTCCTAGAAAAAAATGTGCTCTCCTCTAAAATTCTCTTGTATAACGAGTGATGAAATTGTCTCAAAAGTCAGACATATACTTTCTTTTTTCATATGTTATAGGAAAGTAAAAAGTATATGGTATTGTACGCTATTCGAGATTTCTGTCTGTAAATCATGAAGGATCTTGAGTACGTATTTATCTCAGATTTTTCTATTTAGTTGTTTCATAATTGAATATAAGGGAAGCAAATGCGATTAATTTCCTTTCCAACAACATTTTTTTAAATATTTTATCTATATTCTATCAATTAACTATTGTTAAAATATAGCAAAATTTCCTTACATTCAAACAATTATCAATTAGCAAATGAAACAGCAATTACCAGCTATTCAAATTTATACTCAGTTTTTTATTTTTTAATTCTAAATTTTTAACAAAGTAATTTGTAGATTGTTAAAATCATTTAAAGCACAACAGCACAAGACGGCAAAAAGTATATATATTTAGTTTCCATCTGTATGTAAAGCAATAGGGTTTTGGATATCACAAAAACATGTATATTTTTTAAATCCTTAAGAATTTATCAATAAATTTCTGTTTAAATTTTTTTGTTAAAAAGCATATAGTGTATTTCATAATCTTTTAGAAAGAAAAATAATTCTCATTTACTGCAATAGTTTATTAAAAATTTTAAATCAATATCTTGAATAATGCCAATCTGATAGGGTGCAAAATGTATTGAAATTTTAAGAAATCTGTATGTACTAATCCTCATCTCAAATAACATTTTCTTGGCTAATTTATGAAATATTAGCAGGGTTTAAATCCCAATTGTAGACTTGTAGAAAGATAGGATTCTAAAATATCAAGAATCTTCATTAAATTTTAATCTTGCTGCGCAAATTATACAGCAGAATTTATCCTCATAAAATTAGGAAATTCAGTGAATAAAAAAAACATTTTTAACAGTTTAAAACTATATTAAATAACAGAATGCATCGTGTGAAACATGCGAATGCTCATTCAACGTAAAATAACATCTCTTAATTATTTTTACATACATACGTGTTTTTCAGTTTCATATTCATTCATTGTATCTCAGAAGTAAAAAGTTTATTTAATTTACTTAAATTCTTCTCATGGCTTCAAAAGCAAGAAGATGCATTTTTGGTTGGAAGGAAAAATTAAAAACATTTAATAGAATTACTGTTCAGAAACGTGACATATTAACATGTCGCCTGATGTTTATAACCGGTTTACTCGGCAATTACCGTTCTTACTTCGTCTTGAATATTTAATTTTGCAGGTTACGCGTCCTCAATGAAATGGTTAATGTCCTAGAGCTGAGGGATTTTCCCTTCCTATGAGTATAAGATCTTACTTCTGCAAGTATCTATTCTTTCCTTTAAAAAATGTAATTTTAATTACTTGGATTTATGAATACATAAACACTGATAATTTCTATTAAGGGATGACGTTTCTTTTCTTTTTAAATAGCCCTTACTTTCTCCCAAAGGTATATATAATAAAATTATATCGTACAGAATATAAATTTGCGTGGATATATTTGAATTTTTTCGCATGTGAATGGCGAAGAAATTGTCAGAAAATGACACTATGTTCCATAAATTACTAGGCAGTAAAATGCAGTTATTGGATTAGTATCAAAATATTCTTTCATTTCATGGAACAGCTTTGTTCCTTGGAGTTAATATTCCAAAAGATTTAGTTTTTTTTTTTGGCTGCTGTTTTTGTATCTTTTATCGCTTTTACGTGACAAATACCTCTGAACGAATATTAATTGATATCCCTTGACTCCCTTAGTTTTTGAAGTTAATACGCATTTTTTTGTCCAATGCCGCTATCTATGTTCTATAAGAGCAATTAATTAGTTATTCTAATCCTTTATCTTGTTTTCTTTCTATCTAAAGTTGAAATGATTTATGAAGACATAAAAAAAGTGTTTTGAATTAAATCAACATAAACAGTACAGGTACATAATATATTTCAAAATAGATTAGACAAAAATTAATAGACTTCTATTAATTTTTGTCTTTTTAGATACTCAATACTTCTTTTTTGTTTTCTAAATATTTAATCTTTATGTATTTTTGCTGTTTCTTTTCTTTTAGTAATTTTATATTTAGGAAGTTAATTAAATATTAATCGTTTTATGAAATCATCTAGTGGACCACGTTTTACTAGACTGTAGGATTTAAAGGAGCTTTGTATAACGCATTTAGAAAAAAAGTAAAGGTTTCCGACTTTTTATTATTTTTTTTATTTACAGAGATATTATTACAATAATCACAGAGGAAATCATAAAGAAGCTAATCTCAGTTCTGCCTAAGCACCCGAGGTCGTAAAATAACCTGCGTCACGACAGCAGTCGGAACTAAGGTCGGAGTCCTAAGGGGGCATACGACTCTTAAACCTGAAAAAAATAGGGGGAAAATTGTCAAATACGATACATTGTATCTCTGAAACAATACATTACACAAACTCAAATTTTTCTAGAAAATATATTTTCTTTCTGTCAAAGTACACAGATTTTCCTTACAGTTTGCTATCATACATTTATTATTATTGTAAGATAAATAATATTGAATTTAATATCCATTGTAAGATAATGCTAATTAATTACTATTTAGTTCCTCATTTCATCAATTTATATTAAATTATTTAATTTTGCAGTCGAGCCTCGCAATAAGAACCCCAGAAATCCAAAATTTTGGCTACTACGAATATCTTCCTTTAATTTTCTGAATACAATTAACTGAAAAATGAAGGGAAAATAACAGTTACGAATCAGAAACAATGCTAATGTTAATTCCTTACTTAAAAGAAATATTTGAGATCATAGTTAAGAGTGAATACAGCACATTAATAAGTAGAAACAAACTCAGATATCTTCTTTTTACCCTCAACTTGTTTGCCACTGTACCGTGGGAATTGCCGCGGGCTCTTTCCGTACGCCTTCACAGTGCACCCAGAGGCAATACTCTATTGAATTTGGTATATCAAGAGTATTTTACCAAATTTCCCGGAATCCGAACAAAGATCAGCCCAAATTAGTTCAGATTCCGGGGTTCTACTATATAAGACAAAACCAACTATAAAAGCAATTAATTTTTTTAAAAAAATCTATTGAATGAATGAGCACATTAAATTTATGAACAAAGACAGCAGTTCTGCTAAACAAAATGAGTATCTATTTTGTTGCCATTCAATACGTATTACACATTTCGTTCGAAAAAAATTGAGAAACAAGTAAATCGGATCATTTTTAAACCCCCCGGGAGAAATCAAACATTACTGCTGTTCAGATTTAATTAATTATCAGATTATCGATTTCTTTCTCTTCATTGGGTATACAGAAAATTGGAAGGAAATGGGAATAAAAATATTTTTTTTATTATTCCTCTAACTTATTCTCCTGGGAAATTCAAACCTAACATTTATCAAGAAAAATCGTGTAAACATCTGAGTTTCACCTGGCGGTTGTAAGCCTCAAACTTCGAGTTTCGCAGGATTCACGAAATAAATAACTTTTCTTTTTATTGCGAATTGGTTTTCGATTTGCCAAGAAGTTCTCATTTTGTCTCCGTTCAGTATATTTTTATTTTGCTTCATGAAATGTAAGCTGATAGCTAGAAAATTTCTATATGACAGCGAATACATTAAAATGGAAGCTATAAATTTTTCAACAGAATTTGTTAAATTCAGTTTATAAAAATAATTATGCGCTTAGTTCATTAACAGCATAAATAGGATGAATACTTATCTTTAATTTTCGTAGATACGATATTAAGTAATTGAACATAACATAGCAATATCACGAATTCTTTGCGACTTTTGATTAAACCATTAAGGCCCAAATTAATAAAAAGCATAGATTTCAATAAATTTTCACTAAAATATCTTTGCAACACCAAGAATAATCTGACTGTGGAGTAAAATTAAATTTGGAGAAAAATTTTGGTTCTTCTCTAATTTTCTTTCTTTTTAAAGAATGCTAACAAATCGGCAGGAACTTCGAGTTTTATAGGATTAGCGAAATAAATAGCTTTTCTTTTTTATTGAGAATTGGTTTTTGATTTCCAAAGAAGTTCTCAATTAGTCTCCGTTCAATCTGTTTTTACTTCGCTTCATGAAATGCATACTGTTAGGCAGAAAGTTTCTGTATGACACCAAATAAACTAAAATGGAAACTTGCAACTTTTAAACGGAATTTGCTGAATTCAGTTTATAAAAATTATGATTCGCTTAATTCATTATTGAAATAAATACGATGAATATTTTTCTTTAATTATCGTAAATGCGATATTAAATAATAGAACATAACATAGCAATAGCACGAATTCGTTGCGACTTTTGATTAACCCACTAACGCGCAAATTAATAAAAAGCATAGATTTCAATACATTTTCATTAAATTATCTTTAAAACACGAAGAATAAGCTAACTGTGGAGTAAAATTAAATTCTGTGGAAAATAATCCATTTCTTTCGTCTTTTTTTTTTTTTTTAAGAAAATGTAAAAAAATCGACAGAAATCAATTTAAATTGTTTTACATAAATATTAAAGATTTTCAAAACATAGCAGCATATAAAAAATTGAAAGTCATTTTCGAATACATTCAATTACGTCAAAAATAAATCAAAAGAAAATTCAAAAATTTCAAAATGACATCAAAATTTTGACCTCTGGTGATCTATCCCTGTGAAACTGTTCAGGAGTTTGGTAACACGAATTGACTTCGTAGACAAAGCAAAAAAGAAGCAATGGAATGCAGTCAGTTTACCTACGAAAGTAAATTGTAATTGTCCTATAAATAGGAGATTGAGCGATAACGGGTTAAAAAAATATTTTTTCAACAAATACCAGCCGATTAATTACATTTTGAATGACCTTTATATTGGAAAAACATATATAAGTTGTTTCAAATCGTTGAATGTTCAGAATTAAAATTAAAAGAAATCTGAAAATCGTAAATTTTTTGAAGAATGATTTCAAGGTACCGTCATGAAAAGTGTTTCAGGAAGTATGGAAAGAAATTTTTAAAATTAAATTGGATGTTAATTTTAGAATACGAAATTCGTTTATATATATTCATCCTGTAATTATGTCTGGGCGAATTAAAACATCAAATATTTTTAATTATGGAATTGAGCACCAATTTTAGAATTGAAATGAAGGGTAGTCTGTGGTATTGACTAGTCAAACGGATTGAATACAGTATGAATATTTATTATATAATTAATAACACAAAAAAATAAATATTAATGCTTTCATATACACATGAAAGTTTGGAAATTTATTCACTTATTTTTTGTTAGTTTTGAAACAATCTTTGGAATTTATGGGAAAATTATACAAATAAGTTTCGAAGTTACAAAAGTAACTCTCCAACCTAAATACCATTTGCTTTCTTAGAAAGTTTAAAATAACTTAATCAATTAAAAGCATTAAATTTCTTATCATGAAATACTACTCAAGTATATTTTTATAAATAGTTTGAAATTCTAACTCTTTATTTGTTATTCTTCATTTTATTTTAAAACACTTTGATTTAATTTGAAGTGCTTCAGATCTTCTTCAGTTTTGAAATTTTCTACTCTTGCGCGTTATCGATGATAATACGTTATTTCAATATTCTAAAGCTTAATTGCCAGTTTACTTATTAGTTTAATTAAACCTTGGCTTCATCCTGTGGCGACACCTGGTTGAAAATTTGAGAATTATTTTTCAAGATTCCATAATATTAATAATAGGGTATTCTAAATTCAAAACGAAAATGTTGAAAATAATTAAACTAAAAGAAACTGCATTTTAAGAATTTTTTTCAGCACTAGATAATTGACATTCATATTAAATTATAATTTTTATTAAAATTATTATTTTCATCTTTGCTTTGTAAATACTGAAATGCAACATTCATGGAGTCTTAATGAGAAACATATGGAGTCTCAATTTTTCACTAACCATACCAATCATCTCAACTAATAATAAAGGAGAATGTGTGTCCGTGCATCTGAGTGTTGGCCCTCTACTCGGCAGACCGCTAGACGTAGAGATACGAGATTTGGCACACACATAATTTGGAGGATGGGAATCTGCACCACGAAGTCCGCTTTATAAATTTTAATTAATTAAAAATTATGGGAAATTTCGATTTTTTTTCCTTAATTACTTTCGAAAATATTACAAAATAAAAATTTTTTTTACACCATCTTAAAGTGCAAACAAATATCTTTCCAATTATATCAATTATGTTACCATACAATGTATTCAAGAATTTTAATAAATTAAAAAAAATGGCATAATTTACTAACAATACTTTTCATTGCTGCAACGCAATTCAAACCATTTTTATCGTTTAAACAAATTTTTAATGTCGTATTTCTCTTTCATTTTTGTAATCAGAGGTAATATCCGAATAGTTCATCAATTTTTTTTAGAAATCTGCAAACCAAGCTATACTTTATGTTGACTTGTTTATATTAAGAAATATGTCCGGTAAACTGAATGGATATGCTTACCATGATTTCATTCTTTTCTCAGCATACTTTAATCCAGATAACATGCCGCTGGCCATAAAATATGCTGCGTCATTTTAATGTCGAATTCAAATGCATTTTTTGCAAGAGGCATAAGAAATTGAAGATATTGCCGACAGCATGGAATTAGAGGTTGGATACATTACATGGTCAGTTATTTGACTCCATTAGGAACATTTATGTAGACAATGAACAGAACAGGTGCAAGGTCACGAATAGAACATGGGTTAAATATCTACCACAATCTGAAGTTTAAAATTACGTTGTTGAGAGAACCATGAACATAAAATGACGCAAGATTGAATTGAAACCATATTCCCGGCGAACAAGCTGGTCGCCGAAGACGGCTAGGTATGTAATAAATGTACAATAACACTTCGATTAACCGTCACTGGTTTAACCCAGTCTCTTTCACCCATCATCTTCTAAAACTTCAGGCCGGAGCCTCAAAGACACAGAAGGAGATGACAGATAAATTAGTACTAACGAAGGTTTAAATAGTGTTACAATACATATCTGACCAGTACCACTTTTATATTAAAGTTGAAATTGATCGTTTTGTAAAATGAAATGTAATACATAAGTATTAAACACTTTTAAAATAAAGTATTTATTTATCCATCCCAAGCCTGCAATTAAAACATGCCATTGTGAATTTGCATTATTCGTCTATTTGGTTATTCGCCACAGCCTTAGTCCGGACGGTTGCGACTAATCGAAGTTTTATTGTAATATTACCTCCACCCCGGGGGGAACCACGAGTGGATGAGAAGCAGGCAGATAAGTAAGAGGAGTCCCGCTTTCCCTGAGGCTACAATAATGGTGTCTTGTTGAGTTACCTCCACTCCGATGACGGCACGTGCCTCCTTCGTGAGGGGTTGGGCCGTGGCCACTCATGATTGTAAAGGGCATACGACTGTTAAATATCGAAAGTTTTCGATGTTCTGAAAAAATATATATATTATTCACCAATGTAGCGGTTCCAATTCACTGCCTTCTCCTTTTTATGGTAGGTGGCGCTACTAGAGCCATCCGGGTTTTTCCCATGATGCCTCTCTCTCTCTCTTCTTTTTCTGTGTACTTGTCTTGTGTTGTTGTTCTCTGTCCTGCGTCTTGTACCTTTTAATGTACACTGTCGTGGAACTTAGCCATATAATAAAAATGGTTCCTGAAATTGAATTAATCCTTCAACGGCGGCATTCCATATAAACATGAGTCTCGTCCCTCTACACCAGTTATTTCTGAACAATTTAAAAGAATACACGTTAAACAATTCCAATAATTATGGAAGTTATGAAGGAAACTATATCAGCTGCTCAACGTAAACAATGAAAAGCGCCAAATCTTTAAAGAGCTGTATCTCAATATGTGTTTTTTTTATTGCGCCCACAATATATCAAGGACTATTAAATATTTTTACATAAAATTTTTACTTAATATATATTACTCTATGTTCTATAAATTGAGCCAAAATATTTGTAAATTTTCCCTCTAAAGAAATTTTGTGTGTGTGGGGGGGGGGGAGTAGTAAAACCATAAATTTTATTTCTCTTATGTGAGTAATAATCCATGCAGAAACAGAAATAAGAAATTTATTATGCTTTTATCATCTTATTACGTAATACTGTAATAAAAGTGGGGTAGTTTCAAGTTATTTTGCTTCATTTCTGAAATTATGTGCTTTTCAAACACTGCTTTTCATTAGCTATAACGAATAATTGAGCTAAAATCATGCCCATCTCTTGATTACTAACTTGATAACCTCCAATCTTAAAAGTAATTACAAATTACTTTCAGGAGTGTTTAGTTAATCACTTTATTAAAGTAGTCAAATCTTAAATTCATCACATTATTGAGGTCTGAGGCGTTCCTCTCGCTGTAGAAACTAACAAATCAATGCTTGTGGGCTTCCAGTATCTCCAATATGAACTTGATTAAGCTTGATGCCTTTCTAATTTCTATATATCGATGTAACGTGGCAGATTTGAAATCGTTTAAACTTCTGCTTCTTATAAAATTTTCGTAAGTAAGATCTCTGCAAAAAATATGGCTCAAATTAAAATTTCATTATGGTATATGTAGCTAAAATGTAACATAATAGTAAAAAAGACGAGTTGAAATGCTGACAAATAAAGAAAAACTTTTATATCTATCTATCTATATCTATATCTATATATATATATATATATAAAAGAAGCAAAACTACGGTCTGTACCGTGACCCTCCGCAAACACTGCCAAGTCAACATCTGTCCCTTCTGGTACGTAAAATATTTATTCTTACTTTTCACTAATGTTATATCACATCGTACTTTTGTTTTAATTATTCAAAACTCCTATCTCTGTTTTTGGTTTGACATTAGGGATGAAAATCAGCGTTTTAGGCCTTACGGCGTAACTGATTGCAAGAGAATGTCAAACATTTTATATTTATCAATTCACAATAACTTCATCCCCTGAAGAAACGTTATTGTGCTTTTATTACGTTTTTCATTTCATTTTACGATTTATACTCTGTCTCTGTATGTATATATATATATATATATATTAGCACATCCAAAGCTTTCAATAGTCTTTGAATATAACAGATTTAATATACAATTTCTAATTCTGCATATGTTCCTAGTGTATATTTAGCATTTTTATTTATTGGGATTATATGATTCATGTAATTTTATTTCTTAGAATATATTTTATAGTCTGTATAATTAAAAAAAATTAAACTATTGCATTGCATTATAGATACGTCTGATAATTCTCATTTTGGATATTAAGATATGACTTTTTATATATGTTTGATATTAATATATATATAT
>BGPR01008664.1:0-62260 GCA_013235015.1 Araneus ventricosus | reverse complement strand
ACACTCAGATGCAGTTATGGTCGGAATTTTCGCAACTGAATTATGCAGATTCTTTGGGAGACTCTATTAATGTACATATTATTAATACGCATATTGCCAGCTTCAACAGAAACCGATTAAAAGTCTACGCTCGTTTACAGAACATTTTGAGCTTAGTTTTGATCTAAACATAAATATATTTCAAAGATATAATAATATACTGGTAGGATAGGTGAATTTGTTTTACATAATAAATTGAAAAGAAATATCCAGCACTTTCACAGTGGTCAGTATATTTAATTATGGTATTTCAAACTGTAAGATAAAAAAAACATTTATAAATAAAAAACCATTTATGACATCAGCTTCGACGTGATACGATTTCTTAATACAACGATGCTTTAATTTCTTTCGAAATCATCACTGTAATATAAATTATTCTGTCTTTCAGAAAAAATTTTTTCACATAAGTTCAAGAAAGTTTCATATAATTCAGTTTATAATTAATTCAAGACATATATCGCATAAAACTCTTGAAAGAGCGTTAGGATAGATCTTTACTACACCGTGAGTCATGTGCAAGAACAGTAACAGCTTGAGTTACATATATAATCGAGTGCTAGTGCATATGACATAAACAAAATTTGATTACATTAAGTAATAACAAATATTAGATGCAGTGATTAATAATACGGATTACTTATCCATAAATTTACTAATTATTTTCATAATGATATAATGATTTATGTAAATTTATAGCTGTGTTACCAAGCGTATTCATCAGGTATATTGCATTGGTTTCCTTAGTTATTGAGGACGCTCTAATGCATTTCCACATGAAGAAGCAAATACCGATGTCTGCTAATTCCTTTAATTTACTTCTGAGAATATCGATAATGCTGATACAGCTATAATGTTTTGCAAATAAGGGTTTACCTTTAAGAAATTTCACTTAGTGAATATTTTCTTAAAGCATATGCTGGCATTGCCATTCAAATTATGAATCATGGTTTCACAAAAGAATATACTGAATTTCTAAATACACTCACTAGTGCAAAAGCGCCGGATATATTTATACGAAATCGAATTTTCTATATTTTACCACTCTTTTCGCTGGCAATTAAATTTATTGCCTTTTCGCTGGCAAGAAAATTTACTGATACTTAATAATATATAAACGGTGCAAGAACTCTCTATAGTTTGTTAGTCAGCGTCAAACCGATGTCCGTTTCCGAAGTCAATCAATGATTATTTTCATAAGAAAGCAAAGTTACAACGAACACTTTTGATGGGAAACGCGTCGAAACCACATCGAAAAGATGTTGCAATCAGATCAAATCAGAAAGAGAGAAGGGTATAATAATTGCAGTGATGTTTAGATTAACTGGACGGACAGTCATTGCCCCCAATACCTTGAACTACAGATATTAAAATTCAATTATGAAGAGTTTATATATAAAAAATAGGTCCATTTATTTGCTGCAAATGTGAGACGCATGTTAACTGCGTGATGAGTTTTCAAACGAATATATAGCCCTAAATGCAAAAATTAGATAATATTTTTTATTAAAATATGCAATAGATAGACTTAACATTGTTATATCTTAAGCAAAAAACATTTATTTATTATAATAGAATCTCGTTTTGAAGTTATACGAGGGATATCATTGGATAGACATTGCCAACCTTAAGTCCACTTCGGCCTGATGATTTCGGGGGTTCCTAGCTCGAAATCCGATTCTAGCGAATATACGTCGTGTATATGGGCCTCATGCCCTCGAAATCTGATCGAAGGTCAAACATCCTTCAGCTGTTTTGGAGTGGAATTTCGGAGAAGTCTAACAGGAATATCAGTAGAATTTCGGACTTTGCTTACTTCCATCTAATGTCTTTATGATAATAATAAGGCTCTTCCAATTTTGTTATGTAACTGAATTTGTAATGCCACTTTCTTCCCAACAATATTCGGAGGTCAAGAACCCTGAGTTCAAGCACTCCGTTAACCTACAGCTTCATTGGCATTTGACATAACATGACTTTTTTCTCAAAGTCGAGACAAGATGATATTCTTGATAAGTTGATATTATTATGACTTAACAGAAGCAGCAGAGGTCTGCGGTAGGTATAAGTTTCGTGCTTGTGAAGTACGGATGACAATTGTTTTAAAAATAATAATTTTCCGGTTTTTTAAAAGTAAAAACAGTGCCTTTTTATACATTTTTATAGGAAATCAACATATTAGAGTGCTTTTTTTAATTCTGACCCTCCCCAAGAAAACCTTTAATTCAATCCATCAGCTGAAATGCCACCGCAGGGAAAAAGATTATTTGAAAAAAAATTAGTTTATATGACAGGCAAAACCTGGAAATATAATTTAAAAAGTAGAATTTCACTGCGACATGGCTTCAATACAGCAAATAACTGCGCCACAGGGTTACAGAGATGATATTTCAATTCACCATAGAATTTTATCCAATAAAATCTCTCCCACGGCGAGGGTTTATACCTTTTTCAATGTGACCGTCCACCTATCTCATGAAGCACATCTTACATACGACCTTCAGAAGATTCAAGTAAACGAAGTAGTCGGAATCTTTTAGCAGAATCTCATCAATCACATCGGATCAGAAATCTATTCCTGATTTTAATACGAATGTATCCTCGAACTCTATGAATAATGTTATGCAAGCGCAACTTTTAATGTTTTAATGTTATTGTGAATGTCAATTAATTTAAATTTTCACTTTATCGGGTGTATCCTTTTCCTTTCAAAATTCTCTTACAGAGACCTCCCCCACAGTGTTTGCCCATTGCGCTTGCAACCCATGTGCTCTGTTCCATTCTAAAGTTAACGCCAGTACAGTAGCGAATCCAGGATTTGGGTCTGGCGGTGGCTGAGGTCACGAAAACACTGTATCATCGTGACGAATGTCCAACCTCTTGGCTTATGTAAACCAAAACACTTTAACTTTACGGACTTAACTCACTTGACAAATATAATCATAAAGAACCATACAATACGTTCGCTAATTTAATAAAAATTACAATGAAATAACTATCAAAAGAATGTCCTCAACCTCGTCAACGCTACAAGTACAATTGGAATGACTAGAATTCGAGACTGTCGAGCCAGAAAGCAATGTTGACACGTTTTTATTAATTTTTCGAAGGGAAATTAGAAGAAATAGTTGTAATGATTTTAAATAAAATCAAGAATTCTCGCTCAGTTCTGGGAGGGGGATTAAGCCCAATAGCTCCGTCCTGGATTCGCCACTGGGTTCTGTTGTCGTAATCGTCCTCTAACCACGGTTGAAAATTATGAAGTCAGTACCGAAGTATCATAATGTATTCTCTAGTATTGTGTAATATTGCGAGCAATGAATAATCTAGTCGAAATATTCTATACTTTCTGTCTATTTCGAGTAAAAAAACATATTTGAAATTTTAAAATACAGTAAAGCACCGTTTATACTTCTTTGAAGAAACTGACGTTAAACGTCGTATAAATGAAAAGACGTATAATAGAAATTTTATTAACTCTTTAATTCCGAAACGATTTTTTCTTCTAGTTCCTTTAAAACCCAGACATTTTGGGAGGAAGGAACATTGGGAGGAGGAACAATTTTCTAACCTGGATGCTCATTTATCCCACCACCCCACCTCTGCTCTAACGTTCCCTTAATGCGAAATGCGCTGTGGTGGGCAAGGGCAATTCGACCCCCTACCGCGTTTATCTCCTAAAACAACTCAGAAGCTCAACTCCCCTCAAAAGAAGCCGACCGTCTCAGACCGGCCTTCGTCGCTGTTAAAGGAAAATTTCAAGAGCGCCTCGCTCGGTGTGAGAGGGTTAAAAAAGTTTGATTATTGCAAATTTAATGCTACTGATTCAAATTAATTTTAAAATATTTATTTTAGTTTTTAGATAGTAATAGCATAATATTACATAGTATGGCAATAAATTATTAAATTTAAAATTAAACGTTTATCATAGAAATGAGGAAAAACATACCTATATTGTATATCTCGAGTACTAATTATACATATCTTATACGATGGATGTGTATGTCAGCAGGCGTTTAATTAAGAAAATCTTTTATCGTCCTTTGACGTGTTGATTTTCTTTGCATATTAAGTACATCATTATAAATCAAATTAAGTTCATTGAATGTTTTTTCACTATTCTTCTGACAAAAGAAATAAGTTCGAAGTTTCTCAATGTAGTCCATTGCGTCTTCAAAGAAAGGTGGAATAACTTCTTCATCATCGGTTAAATAAGCACCAGACAATTTGTCTTCTGTTAATTCATCAATTGCAAATAGTTTCGAAATCATATCTTTATCACACTTCGTATATTAGAAAGGAGGAGATTTTCACATTTCATAACGGGGGAAAATGACGTGTATAATGACGAATAACTGAAGTACTTTATCATTACAATGAATGCGAAAGAACCGGGACTGTGATGAAACAACGTTTAAAAAATAGAAACGTATAAACGGTGATTTACTGTATTTCATTTTGATGCATTGTTGCAGACCTTCGCCGTTTTGTCAGGAATATGCATAATTTATTTCGAATCCGAGTGTGTATAGTAGTACAATTTATAATTAACACTATTTAATAAAAAAATTTCACAGTGTTCAAAATATATGTAATTTGTATCCGTGTTCTGTCAGAATTATCTCATACAGTGGAGAATCCAGGATTTGTTTCGGAGGGGATCTGAGGTCGTAAAAATTTTGTATTGTCGTGACGAATGTCAAACCTCATGGCTTACGTGAATCAAAACACTATAACTTAACAGACATTACTCACCTGACAATAAGAATACTACAAAACTTTCGATAATTTAGTAAAAAAATAAGATGAAATAACTAGCCAAAAAATGTTTTCGACTGCGTCAATGCTACAAATGGAACGACAAAAGAAAGTAGGGAAATTTTCGAGCCTGCCAAGCCAGAAAGCAATTTTTTTCACGAATTAATTATTTTTTAAGGAGGAAATTAAGAAAAATAGTTGTACTGATTTTAAATAAAATCAAGATTTCTGGTTTAGCTCTGGGGCTTCAGACCCATAGTCCCCCTGTATTCGCCACTGCGCCAGTATGACGCAATTTTCTTACGAAATAATTTAGTGAGTATTGCTTGAATAGATGTACTTTAGAATCATTAATATCTGTAATCATTATTCAATAGTAGTTTCGTACATTACAGGACATATATAAACTCAAATATTTAGATGTCCATTAATGTATTTATAAACTTTTACCACTACTAATTTTTTAATTTTTCGATATATAAGTTTTTTTATGAACAAAATCAACATTTTTAAGTTTCTATGTTGGAGATATTATAAAAAGCTTGGATTTTTATATCCGGGCTGGTAAATAGCGCAGAGAAGGTGATACAGAGTTCTCACACTCATAGACACTAATGGCAAATTTTTAACATTGCACTTCACATATATAGAACGCCACCAATGTGCGACATTGGGAACAAATCGGACTACGTGATTGTGACGAAAGAGTTTCCCTATCGCCATGACAACGATGTAAACTATTATTTCAATCCCTATCGTCATGAGAACGATGTAAACAATTATTTGAATCTCTATCGTCATGACAACGATGTAAACAGTCATTTCAATTCCTATGGTCATTATATTTATTAAATTTTTAACATTTTTCGACAATTATTAAATTTAAGAATAGCTGATTTCTTTTGATACATTATTAACTCTATAGCCTAAATAATATAATTGTGAAATAACGTTTTTCTCACTAATTTGAATCTCTTCCTTTGTAGAGTACCAATAATTTAAATCATATGGATATATAATTTAAGAAGAATTAAGTTTTTGTGAAATAAAATTATATTTATTCTTTTTCATGAAAAACAGAAAATAACACCGCTCTGCATGAAAATTGGCTCGACACCAATCCTGAAAATCTTATGTAAAATCACCTCCTGAATCCGAATTTGATGCCCATTTTGCCCCTTCACCCACCGTTTTCTCGGGTCGCCCCCCCATTTTTATTACTGTTCGATAATTTTATGACCATGAATTTGATTTGGAGGGGGGAAAGGATTATTTTAACCGTTATATGTCTTCTGAGGGGCTACAGAGGTGAAAAGTTTTAAAATATGAAGATTTTTAGAAAGGGAGAATCCCCTTAAATTTAAAAAAAATCAATCAAAATTATAGGTTTTTCTGGGTTTTTTTCGTAATTTTTTTACTTATTTTCTACCAAGTCCAGCTTCCAGCCCCCCATTTTCCTCACCCAAACACCCCAAATTATAAAAATATATAGCAACAATTTTGGCTAAAGGTGGGTGAGGGGAAAAGGTCCCGAAGTCCTCACAAGAAAGTTTGAAAGATTCACTGTGCAACGTTGCCGCTCTGAATAACTCCCACGTTTCGTGTTTTGAGCAGTAAATCACCTGCTTTGACACGTTTCAAAGTCCATTGCTCTTATCAATGTAGTCGTGTATCGTTATCTTCCCTCAGCACATGTTTCGCGATCTAGCAAATGTAAGCACACAATTCAGTATCCTAATATCCCTTCATCTGTAACAACGAATTTTTGCCAATCCCATTGGCCCAACAACCTATACTATACAGCCAGAATCGGATTTGGAAGACTTTGAGCCACAGCCTGGACCATCAACGACCACCGATGATGATGAAGAGTATCCAGCTGATTCAGTTTATCGACAACCTCACCTCGTTGCTCAGCCAGAATTGAATGATCTCATCCGGGATTTGGAGTTACCTAAGAGTAAATCTCAACTTCTTGGATCTCGACTTCAGCAGTGGAATCTCGTAGAAAAGGTTGTAAAATCTCTTCTTATAGGACCAGACAATCAACCATGAAATTACTTTTTTCGGAAGATGAAGGCTTAGTGTTCTGCCCTAATTCAAATGAATTGATGATAGAACTAAAGATGCCATGTGACCCACACAAATGGAGACTGTTTTTAACTCTTCAAAGACAAGCTTGAAAACTGTCCTGTTGGCCAATGGGAATGATTTACCATTAGACCGGTTGCATACTCTGTGGCTATGAAGGAGACGCACGTAAACAACAGCCGACTTCTTGATAAAATCTTTTATCATGATTATAATTGGAAACTTTGCATTGACTTAAAAGCTGTTGCTCTCTACTAACGGGACTGTAAACAGGCTACACAATATACCGCTGCTTCGTGTATAAATGGGACAGTCGAGCCCGAGACATAGTACGGAAATGGCCTCGCTCCCGTTCAGACTCCCGGTTAGAAAAATGTCACGGTCCTCTGGTCCCGAAGGAAAATATTTACTTCCCGCCTTTGTACATCAAATTAGGATTGATCAAACAGTTTGTGAAAGCAATGGATAAGACAGGTGATGGATTTAACTTTTTGAAAACTAAATTTCCTCGTCTTAGTGAGGCTAAAATTAAGGAAGGAATTTTCGTGGGCCCCCAGGTTAGAAAACTTTTTAAATATTCGACGTTTATGAAAAACCTGAATCGCATAGAAGAACGAGCATAGCTTGCATTCAAAAACGTGTGTGTGAACTTTTTGGGTTAAAAAAAGCAGTGATGATTATTTCGCTCATGTGGGAGGAATTGCTGTCAGCGTACAAGGCCATTAAGTGCAACATATCGCTTAAAGTGCTTTTCCTTAACTCACACCTGGAGTTTTCCCCTGAAAATTTATGAGCAGTTTCGGATGATAACGGAAAACGGTTCCATCAAAACATTCCTCAGTTCGAGTTGAGATTTTCAGGGAATTGGAACGCGAGCATGTTGGCAGAATACTGCTGGTCATTGGTACGAAAAACTTCTACTTCAGAGTATAAGAGAAAAGCAAGCACCAGATGAAGGTACTTTATTATAAATTACATTCATTATATTATATTATTTATTATATATTTATTTTTAAATTTAAGTGTTAAAATAATCCTTTCCCTCTCCAAATAAAATTCATGGCCATAAAATTGCCGAACAGTGGTAAAATTAGGGGTGGGCATCCCGAGAAAACGGTGGGTGATGGTGCAAAATGGGGGTCATATTAGGATTCAGGACGTCATTTCACATAAGAATAAGCTGAAATGGTATCAGAGCTCGAAGATTTTTTTTGCAGAGCAGTGTAATCAGCTCTTTCAAGAGTACCAATAATTTAGAACATGCGGATATATAATTTAAGAAGTATAAAGTAGTTTTCAAATAAATAAATTATATTTATTCTTTTACAAGAAGCGTTCTTTTAAATCATAAATTTTTAAAAAACTCCCTAGGAGATTATTTTTTGTTGATTAAGTTAATTATATACTATCTCTTTCAGATTATAATTATTTTTCATAACTTCACATTCATTCTTATTATAGATTAGAACAATTTATAGAATGTAATTTTAATAGAGAAAAATCATTTGTAATGTTAATCATTTGTAACCACTAGAAAAACATATATAGTGCTATTTAGCTTTCCACCAAGATGTTATAATAAATGTCAAAGACAAAAAATATTTGAAACTATTTTATTGAGCACGCATAAGTTATAAAATATTACAAATTAATAACATTTCTAATAAACCCCAAATTCTGAACATAATGGAGAAAATTGGGTTTCAAATAATCGTTCCTCATTTTTACTTTGTGTTTTATCAACATAATGATGAAATAAGAAATAAAAAAACTCTTGTGCTTTCTCTTTCTGCTCTATGGTACTATCAAAATATCTATATTTCATTTTTTAAATATTTTATCAAATTGGAACAAAATCCAGGAGTTCGGGAAACATTATAAGTATATCTGAAATAAATAAACAAATTTTCAAGATTAACAATAATAAAATACATCAACACCAATATTTTTAAGTATCTCAGGCCTGTAAGTTTTATTATTTATAATTAATAAAATCAATGAAGCACATAATTAACACACCTGAAATAAAAATTGGTGAAATTGACTACCTTTGTATGAATGAATGAAACAACTGACAGGAAATTTGGTATGAAAATTTAAAGCAGTATTAATCTTGTATCTGTACTTCTTCTTTTAATATGCACAATGCTAATTTATATACTTCGAAATACTTTAATCAACAAAAACAATTTTCAAGATATTTAATAATAAAATATTTCAACAATCATTTTGCAATTATCTTAGACCACTACTAATTTTCTTTATATATTAAAGGCCATTGAAATTTCATTATTTATAATTAATGCAATCAATAAAACACATAATTTATACACCTGAAATAAGAAATGATTAAATTGATTTAAATTCATGTATCTACGAGACTTGGACCACCTTTATATGAATGAATGAATGAAACAATTGACAGGAAATTTGGTATGAGACTTTAAAGTAGTATTAATCTTATATATCTACGACTTTTTTTAATATACAGAATGCTATTTTAAATACTTAGAAAAACTTTATTCAACAAAAACAATTTTCAAGATATTTAATAATAAAATATATCAACAATCATTTTTTTTAATGACCTTTTAAAGAAAAATAAAAGAACAAGAGAATTTTTTAAACTAAAATATTATTACCATAAAGAGTGTAAAGATAACTTAGAAACTGACTCAATGTAAGATATAACAGAAAGGTTTCAAAATTTATTTCGTCAAATTAACTAGAAAATTGCTGCAGTATAAAAGCACCCTGAAGACAAAAAGCTTCAGCATTGAGAGACTGCCTGAGAAAGCAAACAAATTTCTAGTAGATTCCATTTATATAACACAAACACACACTAATTTATTTTTATTAAAGGTTAGGTTAGGTTATATTAACGTCCCGTTTTGAAGCAACACGAGGGCTATTTAGGGACGGACCTCGTAATTTTGAACCGCGGTCAGATGACGAGGACGACACCTGGGCTGGCACCCCCCTCTCCAAACTTCCGCGCCACACCAACGGGAGGACGTTTGGCCTCTGCGTATGGTTTAGCGTGCAGCGGGCCCCATGCACGGCGGATCTTCGGTGGAATCGGGTTTCGAACCAGCGACCCTCCGGTCCCGGGGTCGAGACCTTACCACTAGGCCACAGCGGCCTTTTTTTTATTAAAGACTGCACTTGATTATAATACAAGATTATTATGAATAAAATATTCACCTTCAGGCATTAACAATTAATTTTCTTATATGAAGCAGCGTTAAATAAAGCAAAACAAAATATTTTGATAACTTTACTAAAATAATATTAGCTAATATGCTTATTAAACAAATTTCCTACAATTTATTTACACAAATAAGAATGAATATGTTAGTTTGACTCTGGAAAATATATGTTAAAAATAAGTACTAATAAAAATAAGAATGTTCTGAAAAGGGAATTGAAATTTGAATAAGGATGTTATATTAAGATACTGAATTATTTCTAAGATACTAGTAGCAGTATGTAATAATAATAAATAAGTGTAAACATCAAACAAACTGGAGATATTTAATCAGTTAATTTTATTCTATTTCACAGTAGGCATTTGTGGAAAAGCTTGCTTCGGATGTAACTACACTAAATACACATCTCAAAAATACTTCAACTTAGAGCACAAATAACAGCAACAATTTTCATACTATAAAAACACAACCAAAACTTAGCCCTCAAAATCCAAAGCAGATAAAAATGCTACAAAATTTTATCCTTTTATATCTACAATATAATTATAAATGTATTATTTAGGATTTTCAGCTTTATTTCAATATTAAATTACGGATAAAACAATTTTTACTTGTAAATTACTTTGACAGTTCACAATACAGCATATCAATAATTATAAGTTTTTCTGAGAGTAATAAGCAAAGGTTATATTAATATATTTTAAATTTATTTTAATTACCAAGTCGTATTAGGTAACAATAAAGCTATCAAAATACAGCACTGCAAAACTTTTAAAGAATTCATGCACATTTTTGTTAGATTATTCGATATGATAGGCATTTTAATATGCTTCAGCAATTGCACAAAAATAAAAAAAATCATTATTTTATATAGAAAAAGTGAAAATAAGTATTTTAAATATTGGAAATTTTTCAGTTATTTAAGTAACCTCTCAAAAATTTCGAAATGCATTTTAAACTTACCATTCCCATCTCTAGGAATCTTGAATAGGAAAGTAGTAAAATCCGTAGAAAAAGCTGGAATAGTCAATAAGATTGATTATAAATAAAGTAATATGCCTAATTCTAAAAAAAAACGATTATTATAAATAATCAGAGGAATCTGACAAGAAGAGCAAGAATTAAAGCTGCAACCCAACAAGGCGGCGTTTCGGTTGCTTTTCTTTCGATATACAATAATTGGCGCCGTGTTTTGATTTGTAGTTCTCCTAACAAATAATGTCCAGCGTAGGGGGCGCTGCGATAGTTAACCAAACACCGGAGTGAGACCTCTGATACTCTTTCTCTGTGATCTAAGTCAACCATACAATGTTACCTACGAAGAAGTATGGGAGGAGTATTATTTTATCAGAGTATTATTGCTTTTCTCTTATGTTCGTTCAGCGCTAAACTCCAATACGTTTGCCATTCTTCAAGGAATGAATTGTTGAGTCTCTCTTCAGCAGTTGAACTAAACCAACTGATAGTTTCGAAATTTTGAGGCTATTTTAAGCGCTGCTCTAACAAAGGAAACATGATTATAGTGGCTGATTTCCAGGAATTCAAACAGTAAGTTAGAGGCATCCACTGATTAAAATGATTTAGGATATAAGTAAGTGAGTTAATTGGAAGATTCATGACTGTAATATTTTGAATCACATAACAATAAAACATTTTTTTTATTTATTCAAAATGTGTACATATGTCAGGCATCTGTTTTATCTAGGTACTTTTAATCAGGAGATATTAATATATCATATATTGAACGATGTATATGTTAAAAATCTATCCACCACCCCTTCCCTCCACAACTCACCAGAAGTATTGTGTAATAATTTGTGTTTACATGAATTACATACACAATGTAGTCAAGAGTTCTCTGGTTTAGAGGTTTCTAGAATGAGAGAGATTGCGAACCCTTTGGTCACCCTAGAAGTGTCCAGAACAATCGCACCCATGCATCTGCTGATTTTAAAGAGCCTCCATTAAATCCATTATTTAGTTATTGACATCGAATTGAATGTGTTTCGGCAAGTTATCATCTATCAATCTATAAAAAAAATCAAAAATTTTATACTTCATTTAAAAATGTTGAATTAATTAATGTCTACTGTACTACATTTGTCGTAGAGGTGTGAAGAAAAACAAAATGTGAAAGAATATTCGTAGCTTTTTAAACAAATACAAATTAAGGTAAATATGAACAAATTGTCCTGTTGCAAAGTGTGGTGGACAAAAAATGTAATTGGACCTGAATAAATAGATTTCGCCTTTACGACCCATCCCCTCAAAATTACTATTTTCTCAACAGATCTTTGTATGCATCATACGAACCCCGAAAAAAAAAGAGAGCGTGCGTGGTTGAAAGCAAAAAGAAATCACGAAAGCGAAGTTCAATTCACACTTACTTCTTCAGAACCACAGTGACGACAGAAGTCCCTGAAGTGTTTATCTTTGCGTTGGTGGCAGTGGCGTAATTAGGGGGCAGATAATGCACGCGCCCTGGCCGCAATTACCATAGGGCTCAAATTTAAAGAATCAATTAGTTGTATTTCAAAGAAATTCCTGTTAATCAAAATCTTATTCCCAAGATTACTGAATATTGAACCAGCTTTACCAAAGTGTGGATTCCGTCCGGTTCTTGTCCGATCACCCTAATCAAGTAGCATCGGACACGGTCAGTACTTGGGACGATGACCGCCTGAGGAACACTGCTTGCTGTTCGCTTCTTTTTCTTGACTCATGGACTTCGTTAGTTATACCAGATCAAGTGGAATTAGTTTCAACACATAAAATATCTGAGGATAAAATGTTATTTACAGTTTAAAAATGAGTTGTCGTGAATTTTTTTCTCTAATTTTAATAATTTAAAAAAAAGATTTTTAAATATAATTCTAGACATTATTTCTCATTACTGTACTTACATTCAAACAATTTCCTCATTTTTACAAACATTTAATAGTTTGTTTTTAATCCATTGTTAAAAACTGAAGTAGAGAGGTGCGGTTTATTATCGAATTCTACCTATTTTTGGATGATGGGATTAGAAGGTACTGTATCTTTGGATAAAACGTTATTCATTAGGCAGTGTACATTCTGTTCAATTTATTTTTCTTCTATAGGAGTAATTGAAGAGACATCGAAGCAAATATTCAATAATCATTAGGTACAGTATACCTGCAAATAGCGTTTTATCCGTAGGTACAGTGTACATGAAAATAATGCTTTATTCGCAGGTACACTACCTGCAAATAATCATTTCCTTATTTTAAATTTTGTTTAGCAAAAACCAGACGCAGATTGATTCTAAGAATTATATCATACCCAATCAAGAAGTTTTTTCGAATATGATGTTGATAATGTATATATATACATTTATTTCAATAATAAAAATACAAAACAAATATTTTGAACCTTTTTTTCGAGTTTAAATTTTAGACATAATACTTCAATTTAAGTGTTTTATTTTAAATTAAAACGTCGATTTCCAGCTATTGACTCGATAAAATGAATAACTGGAGCGTTTCAAAAGAACTATAAAAATATGTAAAGGAAAGTCCACCTAGTCCAATATGGACACTTACGGCCTGTTATGACATGCGTCAAATGTTTTGATTCGTTTTCAAACGATTCAGAAATTCAATAATTCCTGCAACATGATTCGTGTTTTTCTCATCCATCATAAACAAGGCACATATTTTGGCGCAATGCGATGCATCTGCATTATCGCACAAACATGGCACCTGCTGATTATATAATAATAAAAAGAAACACCTCTTGTGAAAAGAATGTGAAATCATCTAAAAGACATGATCTTTTGAATAATATAATATATGTGCTTGAGAATCTAAAGAGTTTCTAGGGAGGATATTGTAAAATTACGTGAAATAAAACCGACCGTTAGGCGAAGATATATGTGATATCATTCTGCGAGCTGAATTTTTTATTCAGAACTTCTGGTGGCTTTGGCAGCAGCCGAAACTTTATGGGTATATGTGTTTTGTGCAGTCCCGTGTGAAGTAAATACATATTACACCCAGCACCCAGTCCAAAGACACCCAGCATTCCGTAAGACTTTTCAGGAATAGGTTCATTTCTAGGAATCAACCTAGAATTTTCTTTGCAAAGTTTTGAATATTTTCTTTAAAAAAGCAATATTTCCTTCATGGATCTTCTACAGGCAAATCGACGACTTTCAGAAGATTCCAGTAAATAAAATATTCGCGATCTTTCAGCAAAATACCATCATCCGCATCGCAATATAATTAACACGCAACAAATTATTTAAGGCACCGGCAAGATTAACTGGAACCGGAAGTCAACCAAATGACTGAAATTTCACTTTATTCTGGACATTTTCTTTGGTATGATGCAAAATGTCAGATAACGTGGAGAATATTAAGGAAAAGTCTTAACCGTGCCAGAATGGCATTAATTTGCATCTCCAATTCTTTGGATGTTTTGGAATCCTTTAGTACAAATAGATTTAATGAACAAAATAGAAAAACTTGAAAAGGACCATTTTATTTTCGAATCGGCGTACGTTAAACTTTCTAAAACAATGAACAAAATCGGAAACCAATATTTTGAAACCAAAGCCAAGCTGCAGAAATCTATTCATACATTTGGATATGAATGTATCCACGAACTGCATGAATAATGTTACGCAAGCCAAGCGCAATTATGTTGTTAACGTTATTGTGAATTTTTATGACATTAAATTTGTGTTGTACACTTATCGGGAGTTACCTTTTCTTTTTTAAAAAATTCATTCACAGATAGCCCCTCTTTAGTAGTTGCCCTTTGCGTTTGCGGTCCATGTACTCTTGTACCATTCAAGAGCTAAGGTGGGTTTGAAGCTGCTTTTAAAAAAGGGCAATTTTATAATAGACAAAATGGTAAGTATTGCTTGAATAGAATTGCCTTAAAAACATTCACTTCTGTAACCATTTTCCCAAAGTAGTTTATTCATCGAAGAGAGTATATTTAAAATGTACATAGATGTGTTTATAAATCTTTTACCACTATTTTAATTCATATGTTTTATATTTATAATTTTTAATCCATGAATGACCAAACTATGATGAAAAAATAGATATTAGCAAAATCTTACATTTACATATCTGAGAAAGTGTACGCAAATTACCACTATTTGGTATGGATCTATTGTCAAAATCTATGTTCATCGCCCAGCTTTTAGATTGTACATTATACAATTGTCTTTTAGGACTCTCTATCTCTGAATGAGAGGGAACTCAGCTTATGAGTTAGATAAAATGGGACGAATTTTACACATTACCTTGTTAAATTAATTACTAGTTGGAAAGATTCATATATTTTTTTTCTTCTGTTTCTATTGAATGGGGAACTACAGCATTTTTTTATTTATTTTTCCAATCGATTGAAAATGCTTCAAAATGAATAATAGCATTAAAAAAAATTCTAGGAACTTTTTCCTTATATTTCCAATCAAAGTTCGCCTCTCTGATGACGAGGTGAAAACGATTCATTTTGCCGCGAAGCGGGTCTGACGTCACATGAGTCCAAACGGGGGAGAGTTTCAGTTCTCTTGCTATAGAGATTTTGCTTTTTTTATATTTTTAGACTACAGCATGAGATAAAATAATGTCTGAAAGATACAAGTTTTGAATTGTTCCTAAATGTGTTAATACAACTATAAAGGTACCCGATGAGTAATTTATCTATATTATATCTATTAAAATTGTATATCACGAAGCACAGTAAAAATCAGCCTTGAACTCGATATCCGTTTTATTTTGAATATAAGTATATTGTGAGATTTCAATTATTAATTTCAAAGCAAATAATTAAATTGAATTAGTTTTTCCTTCTATTTGATTACATGTAATTTATATTTTAACCTTTTGAGGGGCGGCGGAACAGATGCTGTCCCAACTTCTTTAAGATTTAAAGAAGAAGAGAACTCGCTCTTCTCATTTTACTGCTTATATTATTTCCATGGATATTCAAATGTTTCTTTTTTTTAAATTGCAGTTCCATTCAAAATTAATTAGAATATCTGAAATATAAGTTTAAATTCATGAATTTTTTGATCATGGAAATCATTTTCATTTGTAGCGCAAGAAAATAATTCACACAATTTTTTTATGCAAAATAAATCATTTAGATTTAATAAATATATTCAAATAGAAATCAGTCTTCAAAAAGTCAGTTTGCTTATCAATTATGACAATTGAAAAAAGTTAGATAAATTTATCTCTCCGCAGATCCAGGTTTTGTCGATTTGTTCATGGTAGGTAGTCCTTAAACTCCTAGATTCGACGCATTCGGTCGTGTTAAATATTATTATTATAAATTTATATAGGTTTCTTTATATATGTTATTTTTACCGGCTTTTTAATATTAAATACTATTAACTAATATCGTAAAATTACTACTTATACGAAGGAAATAATTTATATTCTTCATGGCAGAGTAAAATAAAATTATATAAAATAAAATTAATTTTTCAAAGCCAAGCGTTTATTTAAAAAAAATGCCAAACCTGAATTTATTTTGAGAGGAACTTTTGAAATAAGTATATTACTGGGGTTTTTTTTTGTGTGTAAGTAAACGAAATTTAGCAGATTATGCAAAATCAGGTTCTTAGCTTTTCATACTTTCTTGTGCGACAGAAATAGCGGCATAGCCTCGGAACATGCGAAGGCCCCCTTCAATTTATCATAACAGAGATAAACCTACCCGTTTTTACTTTGTCGTATACGAAGTATAAAAAGAGAAAGTATTGTAATCGTCAAAATTTCGAACTCGAGACTTTGACGAATCTCAACATTTTAAGCCTCCCTGAGTCCGAAAAACACAATTTTGGAATTATATCTGTCTGTGAACACGATAAGCCGAAAACTATTAGAGCTACGGGGATATAATTTGGTATGTAATCTTTAAACATAATTTGTAGTCTCCCATCAAATTTTGGAAAAAATCCGTCAACGGGAAGACTGTCTGTCCGCGTTCATGTGAACTCTATAACTCAAAAACTTAAATAACTAGAGGGATAAAATTTTGTGCACATTTTTATCATCAGAAATGTAGGTCAGTATAAAATTTTGGACCAAATCCGACAAAAGGTCGACCGTCTGTCGGTCTGTATAATCGCATAATTTTGAGCGCTATAACTTATTAACAAAAGTACTTAGATAAATGAAATTTTATTTGTGGCCTTCTAATCTTAATTGTAGATTTGTGTCCAATTTTTGTGTCAATCGGTTAGAAAAAGGCGTTCAATTTGCAAATTTGTTTGGTATAAATCTCACGCAGCCCTATTGCATAATCACGCCGGCTTCTGATTCTACTTCTTCCGCGTCAAAGCACGACTTTCGGAACTCGTGGTATGAGATTTCGCTTTTTTCCGCCACCGTGTTAGGTACGCCTGTTCGTTTTACTGCCTTTTAGCTTATTTTTTGTCTGCATGTGTTAGGAGTATAGGAGAAAGAGATACAATATCTATTGTGGCATAGTATAAAGCTTTGTTCTGGCAACTGCACGCATTCAAGTGAAGGTACGAACATTATTTTTTCTTATGACATAATTTACGAGCACACGTTTTGTGTCCAGTTTCTGTGTCATCATTATAATATCAATCCTCGGCAAATTATCAGATTTACCTTGTTACCAAAACCATTATCCATTATGAAATTAAACGTTGAATAGTAGAAAAGTCAAAAACTTCACTTCTAAAATGTAAGCTAGTAAAAGCGCCTGGAATCAAAACATAGCGTAAAAGAAGCGAAAGAGAAGTTTGCGAAGGAAGACAGATTTGACGTCAAAATATACTCGGCCAATGAGAGTGCGTTTCGGATTGCATCATCATTCCTGCTATTTCAGTGCATCTTTCGCCCTCAATATTTAAATAAATAAATTTTTATGAGAAATTTCACTTCCATATTTGACATTATAATTATTTTTTTCTAGAAATACGAATTGCTTTCCCGCATTTTTAAAAACTAATTAAGTTTCCTATCCTGCTATTTTATTTTTTCGACTTTATTGACTAGCTGCCTTCGGCTACCAGCTTGATCGCCGGAAATACAGTTTCAAATGAATCTCTTTTGCACAATTTTATATTTGTGGTGTCCTGAACAAATTAGTTTTTAACTTCAAATTGCTATAGACATTTAACCCGTGTTCTTTTCAAAGCCTTGTACTTGTACCGTTCCTTGTCTACATTAACCTAAAATACGCATTTGATTTCAACATTAAAATAGGCGCGGCACATTTCACGCCCAGCAGGATGCTAATTAGCTTAAAAATAGCTGAAAAAAGAAGTAAAACATAGCAAAGATAGTCTTTCAGTTTACTGGATTATTTCATTATACGTACACTTACTACCTTGAGGACATCCTTTGCAGAGTTCACAGAAAAATTTATCAAATATAAAAGAAGAAAGTAAAATCCATTAAGACATTTTCTTAACTTTCAACAATGGAAGAGAAACACGCAATTAAATCTATGTTTTAAAAATGAAAATGGTTAGAAATGCGTTGCAACATTGACAAGTATTATTGTATATTTTGCCAAAAAATGATTTTTTAAATTCATTAAGATTAGAGAAAAAAATAGTATGACAACTTAATTGATATCGTTGAAAAGATAATTTTTTATATTTTCCGAAGGTGTAAAACGAATTTTTGTGCTATAATATTTTCTTAAGTTATTAAGGAAAAAGCCAAAATTTCACTTAACTTTTAATTTTATTAAAATTCTAATAAAAATTTCAAAGAAAAGAATGCCGAGGTGCACATTCCCACCTCAAAAGTATGTTTGCGCCAAATTTCGTTGCTATAGGTCTCATGGTCTGTCCTGAAGAGCTCCAACTCACAGACATACACATACACATTCGCCTTTATTATTAGTAGAGATTGAGCTTTCTGCTTTGTGTAGTCTATACTGGCGAAGTGTAAAATTGTACAAATTCCATTTTTCTTTCGATTACTTCAGTTCTTGCTTGCGGAGATTTCTATGATTTGCGATAGTTTTTTATTGATATACAACTGACATTTATTTCAGTAATGATACGGTTAAAATTTTCTATTTCACTCTACCATTAATTTCTGCCACCATCCATACCAACATGAAAGGTCACGCGTATTCCCTAGACGCTCTATTGCAAAATACCAATTTTAGGAGTGTAATTATTAAAATTAATTTAAAATTGCGTAAGGATTAATAAATAAAATTATTTTAAACAATTTTTATTGAAAAAGAAATGGAAATAATGTAAACGTAAAACACCAAAACGGTATAAAATTACCAAAGAATTAGCTGAATGAAGTGAAAATAATGAATGAAATTGCCAATACCTCAATAGAAATTTTTACATTTGTAATATAAAACTGTAAAAACAATATGGAATTTTAAAAAAGGAATTGAAATTTAAATAAAAAAAGTCAAGAAGTCAGTTTTATACTCATTTCATTGCAATGGTCGAGCATATCTCTGAAATACAAACAGCACTTTCACGGAGTCCTATGAACGTCCCAAATTCAAAACGATGACTAACATTTCTTCGAAAGGAGCTTGAAGAATAGCCAAGGTCATGCTTTCGTAGCGCCCTCTGGCAAAGAAATTTAAATTATTTTGATTTTTCTCGAGAGTATCTCTCACATACGCGCGGCCGCTCTGAAAGTCAAGTACAGAATTTCAAAAAGTACTACAATGCTGCTCCAAATGTCATTCATCCCGCTTGTTCTGTTAATAGGTTATTTCTTCACATGCACACGGAACGCATCGCTCAAATAATTAGTGTTTTCAATTGTTGGTTGAAATTGTAAACTGTGCCACCAATAATTTCTGATTTCATAATCAGAAACCGAATTTCGTTATCATCCTTGCGAATGGCGTCTTTCGATTATCATTCTTTTGTGAATTAGTTATTAATTTAACTTGCTCCTGGTTTCTGAATCTCAGCGCATGCGTGCAGTTTCCACGTAATTGGAATTACAGCTGTTTTGTCGAAGGTATTTCAATATTTAAATGAATTGTTGATTTGCATTATTGTATCTGTCTGGCTAAACTTCCTGTTTATTCAATTATTAAATTTTTCGCATTTCGGAAGAGGGAAACAAGTCTATAAATGAATATCAGCAAGATTTAGCTCGAAATATTATTTCTAGATTAATTAGCAATTGCAAAATGCATACCAATAATATATTAATTTCTCTTTGTACAGTTAGTTGGAATGCAATCACGCATTGAATGCAATCAACAAAAGCTTCATTTTTGACATAATCTTTAAAAAATTCCGGGGACTTTAAAATATTTTTCTACTTGCAGTCTTGTAACCAAAATATTTCTACATTTTTTCTAAAGATTTATGTGTCTGAAATTCATATAAAGTATTCATCTTTAGAAGCAAATGCACAGCTTATTTCTCACGTTTGTATAATTGTGTACTGGTGTCCAAAGTGTAAAGAGAGAGAGGGAGGATTATCACATTAAGGGAGAGAAACAGCGTGTTAATACAAATTCACATAACATGAAAGATCGACATGAAAGTCCACAGCAAATTGCTGCTGAGAGATTCTGCATCCGTGTTTCGGGTGTCAACGAAATAGTCTAATTTTAACAAATGAGTAGATGACATCAATTGAATGATGCAAGTGATGGGAGATAATTGTATACCTTGAAGGAGACCAGCTGTTTCGCTAGCAGACAGTGCGAAAACGGCAATCCTTCCATTATTTCTCGCTTGTGGAAATGATATCTAAATCCGGTTATTCACTACCTCTCTACATCACACAAGTGGCGAGGTGGCACTCCATACCATGCCATTATTATAACTCATCCATTAAGGCAATCAGGACTGCTGCACTCCATGTAAATCTATCCACTGTCTGTCATGCAGGAATTTTAGTTCTCGATGGGAACATATCCGAGCTTCGACATCCGGGACGCTGACAATTGTTAAAGTGTTCCCTTTTCATTTTTTTCGCAAAAATTATCCGTATTAAATGTTACCTAATAAACTATACACGATAAGAAATGGAAAGGAAGAACCCAAGAAATCGTGTTGGTGCTAATAAGAATTCCCATCTGCCCATTAATCGTATTTTTTTTAAATATAACGTTCTATACTTCTTAAGTATTTCGCAAGATATAAAAGGTTTGGTGGCGACCACATTAGAGAAATTTTCTATACAAATACTTTTAATTCAAAAACTTTGTATTTAAAATTTTTAATAATGTTTCATTAAACTTGGGGCTGTACGTGATTTGACTTTAGATTAAATCTTGGGGTTTTACATCCGAGCTGGCAGGAACAAATTACTAATCTATGTTTGGATGGGGTTTATTTATGACACATATTGCCATAAAGTACGAAGCATTTTAACGGTCGGAGGGGAGGAGTACAAAGAAAAAATGTTCCTTTGCATAAATATTAAAAAATTGAAAACAAATAAAGAAACAATTACAATCCTCAAAAATAATAATGTATACAATACATTAAATAGAGACGTATTCATACAATTACAAATACAGTGACATCAAATACGTAATATTTGTAGGGAAACGACAAACAAAAAAAGAAAAACTCGAAGTGCAACTAAACTAATATACAAATGTAAATTTAAGAAGAAAATCGATACATATTGAAAAAGATTATTGTTTTTTCGGACAGGAAGTTCCACTTATAAGTCTTGATCGACATAGTAAAAAAAATAATTAAATTTTTTAAATTTTATATATAAAGATTTGCAGATCTGCCTTGAAATCTGCCTAATTTCATGAAAAAGTGTTTTCAAAAGAGAAGAAATTTTTGCCAAATATTTAAACGAAATGATTTTATATTTTTCAGCAGGAATGGCCAAATGGAAATTTTAATTTCATTAAAATGTAAAACAAAATAATTACCATCGCCATATCTTCCCCAAGGACTATTGGGACATTTTAAAATCTTAAGCCTAAAAAGATATGATGGGAATGCGCCCAGTTTTGTTGCCAAATAAAGAATGATACGAATAAGTAATTGAATATCAATGTTGGTTAAGAACTCCATCACACACGCAAACCGGTCACGGAATCGCTCCAGTAAATGCTCCGATTAAAAAGTACGTCTTTTTTGCAACGTTTTTTAATGAACGAATAAGAGGCAGGTAACTTCAAAATTACACCTCAATCTGCGGCAATTTTGGCTAATTGATCGGCCAATTCTTTTCCAGGGATTCCAGCATGTGCCTTCACCCAGGTGACGCTGCCATTGACGACTGAATTATAAAAACCTGTCTATTTATCAAGCGTTTCCTTTTTTGAACTCTCTCCTATTAAAGGGAGCAAAAATTTGAGGTGTCTTTTAAGAAAAGTAAACAAGACCACACTTCTCTGAAAAGTCTTGATAATTTTCTAATCTTTATACGCAACAATACAAGGCTGCCGTCTCATTTTGTCCCAAAACTAATTTTTTCTCTTTGTAAATCTACTAAATTCCTTAATATTTTGGAAATCTAAACATATCTATTCGTAAAACGAATGTGTTCATTTTCGATAAGAAACTGTTCATTTGTTATCGATTAGATTATTTGATTGGTTGGAAACTCTCTGTAGTGGTCGTCCTTTGCGCTTGCGACCCCATATACTCTTATAAAAATTACTACGGTTCTAGAGATAACATCGGTATGAGGCTGTTATCAAAGATTTACAATTTTCCTACCAAATAAGTTACCCTCCGGGGGGGGTCACCGTAAATATTCGGAATTGAGTTGCTGCCGGATAAGTGAGCAGGAACTCGCTTCCCCTGTCGGCGCATTAATAGCGGGGTTCTGGGTCCCACATCCAGTGATAGTATGCACCTCCTTCGGAAGGATTCGGGCCGTGGCTCGGTGATGGGCCACTAGGACTCCAGCATCAGTACTCGGAACTATCGTTTCGGTTGTTATTCAGTTACACATTTTGAAAACATGACGATATTCAAAAGGGGGGAAAATACATGACAATACATTCACAAAGAAAGATTTTAAAGCAAATCTAACGACATTAAATCAGGAAGAAGAAAATTTCCCCTTTTGAAAGCATATTCAGGCAATATCTTTGAGAAAAATTGGTTTTTAGAACTATAAACAAGATACGAATCTGTCACTGTTGATGCGATGTGCAGAAGAGTGACGTCAGATTCGCTTGTCCAATCAGAGCCTTTTAAAGTTACAATGGTGCTCTACTGGAGTACAGTATGCCTATATGCGGCCGGGCGTAATGATCTAGTTTATTCTGATTACCAAATAAGTTAGTAAGTATTGTTTGAACGGATTTGCCTTAGAATCATTCACCACTGTATGAAGTTTCCAAAAATTGTTTATACATGAAAGGGCGTATATAAAACCAATTATTTAGGTGTATCTAGATATATTTATAAATGTTTTACCACTATTTGAATACTAAGAATTCCTATATAAAATTTTAAATGTTGACTATGCTTAAATGGTCCCTTGTATAACTTGTGGCGGTTTCAGCTCCTTGGGGCCGCAGGCCCACACCATCTGAAAATCTAACACATTAGGACTTAAGTGGAAATGAAAACTAGACCTGATAATCAAAATGCATAAACCAGTATGAGGAAGATCAAATTTAGGAATAAATTAAATCAATAAAAAGTTGCAAACTACATAAATACAAAAATATTAAAATAATAATAATTTTAAAAGAATATAATAGGAGATTAGAAAGTTGTGAAAAATTATCTAAGGCAGAAAAAGGTTAAGGAAAGGAATGCACAACAGTGCGGGGGGGGGACTCAGAGTGAGATAGTCATTCTTGGTCTCTTACGATTCTGTTTATCATTATGATCATAAACAGGAATTTTGGTTATTTCGGGGTTATTGATATCCGGCAGTTTTCCATAGAAAATTTTAGCAAGTTTTTGAATGAGCTGCTGTAGGGAGGGGACATTTAATGCATTTCGTATATCAATATTTCGATGGTACCACCTGGCGTTTGCAATCATTCTTAGGGTTTTGTTTTCAAGCACCTGAATGCTTCGCAAGTTACTTCTGGCAGTGCAGGCCCAAATGGGACTCGCGTAAGTCAGAATTGGTCTGAGATACGCTAAATAGATCAGTACCTTGTTGTTGAGATTTAGACTAGAGTTCCTACAAATTAAAGAGTATTGGGCGCGGAATGCTTTGTTATATTTTTCCTTAATCAGGCTAGTATGGGCTCGGAAGTTCAGTTGCTTATCCAGAAGAACCCCCAAATATTTCACTTCTTTTTTCCATTCGATTGGGGTGCCATAGACCTTCACTTTTGGCCAGTCGTCATTCTTTTTGTTAAAGAGAATTGCCTCTGTCTTGTCAACATTTAGTTTAATTTTCCATCTGACAAGCCAGGCTTCTAAATTTTTAAGGTAGTTTTGAAGGGGTACAATAGCTTTATCAGGGGTTTTACCTTGCGAGAGTATGGCCGTATCATCGGCGTAAAGGCTGATCATAATATTTCTGACCTGTGGGATGTCATTCATGTACAGAACAAAAATTATAGGAGCCAAAATTCCTCCTTGGGGTACGCCAGCCTGAAGTTTTCTTGGTGTAGAGTCTGAGTTTTTAACAAGAACATTGAAGTGCCTATTCGTAAGATATGATTGTATTATTTCAATAATGTATTGAGGAAATTTGTAGGCAATTAATTTGTGAATCAGACCGTCGATCCACACTTTATCGAAGGCTTTTGCAATATCTAAGAATATGGCAGCAGTAGCCAGATTGGAATTCTTCCCTTCATTAATATGCTCTACAACTCTAAGGAGCTGGTGGGTCGTGGAAAGTTGTGGGGTAAACCCAAATTGCTGAGGAATGGGAAGCCTGAGTTTTGTGGCATGTGTTAAATACCTATTTAGAATTAATTTCTCTCCTAGCTTACTGAGAGTTGGTAACAACGATATTGGTCGGTAACTAACAGGGTGAGTCGGATCCTTTCCCGGCTTCAAAATTGGCAGAACTCTAGACGTTTTCCAGCAGTTAGGAAAGTGTCTGCATTTGAGCATGTGATTAAAAATTTCAGTCAGTTTTAGGATAATTTTCAGGGGCAAATTTTTTAGCATCTTATTTGTAATGGAGTCAATTCCAGGAGCTTTGTTGATTTTAATGTGCTTCATAAAGCAAAAATGGTCCCTTAGTTACTTCATGCTCTTATTTAAAGCTTGGATTTTTCCATCCGAGCTGGTAAATTTAAATTAGTAACACTTTTTGGTATGGTTTATTTATTACTCTCGCCGATCAACCTTAGGCATATGAAACAAAAAGCTTTAATGGTCAGCGGGAAAGTGTGCAAAGAAAAACAAACATTAAAAATTCAAAAGTAATAAAAATATAACTCTCAAAAATAATAATATGACACAGTGGCATCAAGTACGGTCTATTCATACGGGAGACACAATCAAAAAGGAAGAAAACTGAAAGTGGATATAAATTTAAATACAAATGTCAGTTTGAGAAAGAACTTCAATATATATTTAAAAAGATTTTTCCTTTTTTCCGAAAGTAAGTGCCCTAAAAAGTCTGATCGCCATGGTTAAAAAAAAGCGTCTCCAACGCGTTAGCCTTTCTTCAAAGCATGAATTGTCAAGTGTAACCCTCTGAAATCAAATTGTTCAGTGGGAATATGTCAGAGGAAATTGATTTTTCAATGCTTTAAGCATTTGAACTAAACAAGCTAATAGATCAGAAATTTTGTGACAGTTTGAAGTCCTGCTATAACATAGAAAGCATGATTATAGTGGTAGATTTCCAGGAATTCGGGTAATAAATTAGAGGCATCCACTTATTCAAATTATTTATATTTTAAGTAATTAAGTTAATCGGAAGTTTCTGAATTGCAATATTTTGAATTTTGTCTGTGCCGGTGTTGTTCAATGTCTTGACAATTGCCATATTTTGAGCCAAAGCGGAGAAGAGTGGTGTAGGACCTTGATTGTTATCACTTCTGTGTTTATGTACTGCTTCCACTACTATTTCTATTTGTTCATTATCCAAACATTCAGGAATTTCTTGGAATGTTTTGGCAAGACCTTTTGTTTTCTCTGAATTAGAGCAAACTAACCATGTGTGACCAAAAATCGGGCATATTTTGATATATTTCTTAGTATTCTTGTCAGTTACAAAGGTATTATCTTCAGGGTTAAGCTACTTCAAATTTTTCTTTCTTTCGTTTCTATTGAAATGTGCTATTATTTTTTCCCATCCTGAATTTATTTATTGAACTCTGTGCAGTCTGTTTCTGGCGAAATGTAAAAGTGTACAGGTTCTATTTTGCTTCTCAAATGCTTGAGTTGTTGCTTGCGGTGATTTCTATAATTTGCGATATTTTTTCTCGATATGATGTTGATTTTATTACCTTAATAAGGATATGTGTAACATTTTATATTTCAATTTCATTTCTACTAGAAATGCGGGATTTTTCAGCGCGTGCTCAGTTAAGGCTCTCTTGGTTATATTTTTCTCCTCGTTTTAAAAACGTATTTAGAAAAAATCAATAACCGGAAAAAATACCGGGAAATTAGCTTTGTAAAAGAGGCTAATTAAAAAAATCAGGTTAGTATTCAGCGGTTGGTGGTTTTTTAAGGGAAAAAAAATCTTAATTAGACATAATATTTCTGGATTTCAGACATAATATTTTTAATCTGACATAATATTTAAGGACATCAAATAATTTTATTTAATGTGGTTAAAAAATAAATTGGCACCGCGAAGATGGCGCGTCGGTCGTACGCTCGGTTTCATTTCGTTTTTGTGTTGATCGCTGCAATAAAATACTTTTATCAGTACCATCAAGATGAAATTACACCTACCACATGTTTGATTTCATATGAGTTAACTGTCCTAGAGCCTCCTGAGTACTGAAACCTATCAAAGCTATTTGAGTAGAACTGTCACCATTAATTACTCAAGTTTCAACCTGCACCACCAATACGCCGAGGATGATTTCTGGTGCAGACAATGAAATGGTGTCAGAAATAATGGATATTTCATTGCCACTAAGGAGATTTTGGGAAATAAGCATATTACAGGAAGCCTTGCTATCCACTCTATTTATCATTATCGAAAATGCAACAGAAAATTTCACCTTAACCATAGTGCTGCGAAATTCCCATATCAAAAGTTTTTGACCAGATTTAGGAACAAGAGTGGAAAAAATCTTACAAAGTCCTTTGATATCACATGCTTGTTCTCAGATCTTCGACACATTACTGAAAGAGTTTTTATGAATAAATTGTACGATATATATAGGCCAAAGGGTTTATTTCCTGTTAAAATGTGCGGAAAAAACGTTTTTCTAAAATATCTGGTAATTTCAGCTATGACTGCGACATTAAAACAGATTATCAAAACACAGGTAAATTTTGCTACAACCGCCATCCCTATTTTTCGAATGCATTTCAAATTTATTTTTTAAAGATTTGCTCTTGAGGTTTGATGTGAATTTGCGTTAAGAATTTTTTTTTATTTTTAAAAAAGTGCTAAAACCAACGGCGAACATTACATTGAGGCATTAATTCTTTTCCATACGCAAAAGAAATCTTTCCAGTTATTATTGCCGTGGATCTCTTGGCTCATTGGGCAAGGCCGGACCCACCATCCATTCTTTTGATAGCTTTCAACTGATGGAACTATAATTAAAGCAAGTACGTTAAAAATATAGGAAATGTTGAGATGCAAGTCAGCCTTAGAAGATAGAAATACAGTTCGAAAAACGAAAATTAGTTTAGGCTTTTCTTTCTAAATTTTTAATATAGGAAAAATCTAATAAAAATAAATAAAGAAACATGAATACTAACTGAAACACATAACCGAGAGAGAATCGTCGAAGATATGAATCTACTGCTGAAGCAAGTATTGGGAACTGTCTTTTGGTCTATGGTTGGGGTTGTGTGTAATGAATCAAGAGATAATTTAGGATTCCTGCGTATAAGGAATAAGGGTTTATTGTGCCCATAATGCATTATTGAATTGCTTTTTGAGCCTATTTATGTGTAGGCGAAAAGTAAGGAATTATCTAGGGTCACTTCCGGGTACTTAACTTCCTTTTTCAGGGGATGGGTGTCCCGAAGATATTAATTGGTGGGAAGTTCCTGAAGTGTTTCGAAAATGCGATTGCTTATGTTTCTTCAAAATTTAACAAACACCTAACAAGCCATGCTTCTAAATTTTGGACATATTACGTAGTTAAATTAATTCCAAACATTCTGTATTTAACATTAAAAATAAGATATAATCAGTGGTTTTGTCGTAAATTTAGCAGTGTCGGAACGTTCCAACCTGCGTAGAATCTTTGAGTGGGCCGGGGTTGAAGGACTTTTATTAATTCAAAATATATATTTGTTTCATCTTGCTAATGGAATAATGAGATAATAATATGTCAAAAATTAAACATTGTACATGTTAAACTATATCCTTCACCCTTCCTGTCACCATTCACCAGAGTCTTATTATTTTATTAATTTGTAATACCATTCATATTTTCTAGGGTAAGGATAAGATGAAGATCAACTGTTTTAAGAAGGTATTTTACAATTGTTTCCTTATTTATTTCTCAGAATAAAAGAAAATGCAATGCTGAAAGGCGTTCCGGTTCCACTACAGCGCTGGACATAAAATTTAAAATGCAGAATTAATGAACTATGAACTATAAAATTTAGCTTTAATTAATTATAATTCGGTTCAAAATAATTTCTAAGCAGTTTTTATTGAATCTTTTTAAGTCAACGTGGTTTTATTAAAAATTACAGCTTTCAAATATGGAAGATTCTGAAAGGAAAGTGCAATGTGCAAGTATCCTTAATCTCCATTGTTTTCTCTATCGTAACCTAGACCTAGCATAGACTAAAATTCATTGTGCTTTCGTACTCAAAAGTAATAATTTTTCCACTACCTAAGCACTGTACTATCTTTTTTATGGCAGTGGACCATGTCACAGCAAAGAACGAATTCACGCACAAATTCCAATCACCACTCGCTTCGCGAATCACTGATTTAGCATTTGTCCTTTATTTTTTTCGCCTGAAAGCTGCATGTGTGTTTCATCCACCTTTCTCTTTAAAACCTCTTTGTAAGCGTCGTTTGCTTGTATATTTCATGTATAAGTACACCAAATACATACATGACAGAAGTAACTTAAAATACTAAAGAAATGTGTTTTTGAGCAATTCCGGCACATGATTTTAATAACTTGTTAATATAAAATATATAATTTTAAAAGACACTAAATAAACTTTTGCAAATACTTAAGATTGTCCAAGAGACGTATTCATGGAAAAATATACATATGCGTATATAACAAATTTAATAAATCTATTTTAGTAATAATAGATTATGTAATATCATGAAAGTAAAAATAAATTTCAATGGTAATATAATATTTTAGATGAGGTATTTCAGTCTAATATATAAGATTAAATAAAACACAGTAGAATATATTGCATTACTTACAATTATAATTCAACAGATCTTATCAAATACAAATGTTCTAAAAATGTTCTCCATTCTATCATGCCTATTGTCTTATCACAAAATCTTTACTTTTGCAAATATTATGGCTCCGTATCAAATTTGAATTTTAAATCGAAAAAAAATATTAAATCTAATTCTTCCACTTAATTATTTTGAAAAACTACATCAATTACAAACATAAAATGAAATCAGCATACGCAAAAACAGGATTTTCCTGTGCCTATGTACATTTCGATTCGGCAATTAATTTGGAGACATTCAGTACTATGTTGCCCACATACATCTGTTGATTTTAAACATCGAATGGAATAGGTCTCGGCAAGTTATTATATATAAAAAAAGAATCAAGAATATAGTTCTTTTTCCTTTTTCCGTATTTCTCATTCGAAAAGTATATTTTCATATATCTGACCATATATGATTGCAGGATACTTACAAACTAAATTTTTCAAACTATTTTTCGTTTTTCTACTATTCCCTTGCTATGACTATTTCCCTTGATATTACTATTTTTGATTAATATAAAGTTCATTCAGTATATTAATCATTATACATCTGTTTTATATTTTGATTTGTTGTATTTTACATTAAAATGCTATATTAAACCAATTATATATACACACGGTTTGCCATTTTTCATGCAGCGTCTTTTTGGCGGAATATTGGTGCTCCGTTGGTAGCAAGTAGCTTATTTTGCTGCTCACATTTGTGTAAACATCACCAATCATCTGCCCAAAAGATTTTCATGCTGGCACAGGAAAGAATATAATAAGTATTATTCAACATTAAAATATATTCATAATTTAATACTTTATTAAAAAAGCTTTAATTAATTAATGACTTCTATATAACATTTGACGTAGAGGTGTGAAGAAAAACAAAATTAAAAGAATATTCGAAGTATTTTATTTATCAAATCAAAATTAAGATAAAATGAAAAAAAACAAACCAAACTGTTACCAAAATGTTTTCGGCAAAAAATGTCACTGAATCTGAATAAATAGATTTTGCCTTTTAGGACACATATCCTCAAAATTGTATTCCTTAAACTTGGATAGACTATCGAAGCCAAGGCGATAGTATCGGGATTGCGATTGTTTCAAAACTATCGATAGATTTCACTTGGGCAATACTATCGATAGGCATATTTTCAGTCGATAGTTTTAAAACTATAGATTGTTTTAAGACTATCGATAGTTTGAAAGCTATCGACTGAAAGACAGCCTAACGTTAGTATTTCCGGAGAGAAAACTCTCGATAGTTTTTGAAAACTATCGATGGATGAACTGTCGACCTCAAACTGACTATTTTTCAACATATCGTAGCATGCATCTTACATGCACAGAGAAAACAGAGCGTGCTTAATTTAAAGCAGAAAAATCACGCAAGTCAGTCTTGTCCACATTACCTTTAAGACCGGAGTGTTGACAGAACTTTTCGAAACGATTTTCGACCCGTTGGTCGAAATGTCATGCCCACTGCACAGGTGCAGTAATTGCCAGAATGTTTTCGACAGGATCACTCAAAAGCTGAAAAGTGGACTGTTGATTCGTAGAGAGCATTAGATATATAAATATATTTCTAATATATAAGAATATAGTGGTGAAAAAAGCTTAATTTGTATTCCTAAATAAAGTGAAAAGAAATATCCTATCCAACAATTTCACAGTAGTGAATATATTAATTTATGGTATTTGAATCAGTAAAATATAAGTTTGAATATAAGTTGAAACACCATTTAGGACTTCAGATTTGTCGTTATGCGTTTCTTAATACAGCAATGCTTTAATTACTTTGGAAATCCTCACTGCATATAAATGTTTCTGTATTTTACGAAGAATTCTTCTTTCCTCATAACTTCAAGAAGGCTTCATCTAGCTCAATGATGAATTCAAATGATTTAATTCATAATGAATTCAAGGAATACATGAGGTTCTTGAAAGCGAGTTTTCGGTAGATCCTACCATGCCGTGAGCCATTTGGAAGAACAAAAACACCTGATATCAACAAACTTTGAATACATTAAGCAATAGCAATGATTTAATGCATTAATCAGCAACGCGGATTATTTATCCAAAAATTTACATATTATTTTTATAATAATTTATAGTTTTTAGGTAATATTATAGCTGTATTTCCAAGCGTATTCATCAGGTACATTGTATTGATTCCCTTAGTTATTTTGGACGCTCTGATGCATTTCCTAGTGAAGAAGAAAATACTTCAATCTGCTAATTCCTATTATTTGCTTCCGAGATATTGATAAAACTGTTAAAGCTATAATGTTTATGATAACATATTATATTTTGAATTTCTTTCGGTTATTCCACTATGTATACATGAAAAGTTTAAAAAAAACTCAGAATTTTTTTTAAAATTTTGCGTGCGTACTTTACATACGTAATGCAGTTAAAACTCTATAAAAATAGTGTTTGCCGCTGTGAAATTTCACTGCATAGTTTCTTAAAAGATATCATTCTAGTGTTGCGATTCAAGTTATGAACCACACCTTTACCCCACGATATACAAAATATGTGTATGATATATGCGTATGAAGCCAAACATTTAGATGTCCATAGATGTGGTTATGAAAGTTTTACCATTACTTTCATACAAGCAATTTTTATTTATACTTTCGAAAATTAATATTACATTTGGGACTGTTTCGTACATCAGGAGGATGTGTACGCGCTCCAACTCTTGACCCATTCCTCCGAGGGACTCAAGGGAGGTGCCTGAAGGTCCACCGACCCTGAAGCTTGCGTCACTGACCTAGAAATATGTCAGTTCCTGACTGGAGATCCCAAATCGATTGCTTTTTATCAGTCTATAATAGAGGCGATTTCGCTGCTTGTGAAAGACAAGAAATGTGCAGCTAGGCCTGCCTTACTTAACGATGACAAGGAGGCGCAAGAAAAGATTGCAAAATCAGGTGAGTAGCAGAGGATTTTGTCCTATTGTGCTATTCATACTAGCAACAATGCTACACTTAATTCTAAAAGGTCTCTTTACGAGTCGGAAGAGGAACTTAACTTGAATACCGAAGTTACTGATTTAAATAGCTTCAAATTACCTTCTAAGAGATAAACTGCTAAAGTTAAAAATTGTGATGCAACTGAAAGTCAGGAAAATTTTGTCGACTCTAATAAATTCTCAAACTTACCTAATGATGAAGTTGACGTTGGCGAAAGCCTCCAAACGCAGATTCCGGTTAAAAAACCATCTCCAATAATGCTCAAAAAACTTGTTAACTTTGCTGCCCAACTTAAATTTACCAATGAAAAATTCGGCCCCGTTATTGATAAATCAGGCGAACAATTTATTTGTCTCTACAAGAAAGATCCTGAAGAGCATTCTAGACTCACTAAATTCCTAAAAGAAATATCTATTGAATGTTTTGTAATTATCCCAAAATGGGAAGGCCCAATTAAAGTTGTCGTCAGAGACATTCCATGGGAAACTAGACCACATCAGATCAAGGAATTCCTTGAAGATGTTCATAAATTTAATTTGACAAGGTTGTTCAATTCACTAAATTTCGCACTAAGTGCCCTCTTTCATTATTTCAGGTAACGCTCCCGAATCAGGAGAAAAACAAAGGCATTTGGAATGTAGATAATATTCTATATTTTAAAGTTAAAATCGAAAGATTTCAAAGACGCACAAATGCCCCGCAGTGCTTCAATTGTAACATGCATGACCATACAGCTGCTACTTGCCATTTAAAATTTAGATGCCTGAAATGTGATGAAGACCACTCACACCTTCAATGTAATAAAACTTTTGACTTAAACGCGGAAGGAAAAATTAAAATCCCCAAATGTCTCAACTGCAATGAAGAAGGGCACCTCGCCTCCTGGCACGGTTGTAAAAATTTCCCCCGAGAAAATTGTTAAAAATATCAGAAATATTAATCCTCCTAAATTTGTTTACTCTAATTTTTCTTACGATTCAGTTGGCCGAGTAAACAATAATTCGATCACTGATATTATCTCTGAAATATCTAACAACGAAATCAATGTTGAATTTCCCGCTGAGAAAGTCGAAGATATAAATGATATAATTTATGTACTTGATGAATTCCAAAAAATTTTTGGTAATGCTAATATCCGTGAAATTGCGAAAAAATTAAGAGCAACGAACTATGTCATTGACAGAATTCAAATTTTTGCCAACTATCTCAGACTCTGAGATTAATTTTGGTTCTTTCCGCCAACGTCAGAAAATGTCCCTTCATCCTTCTAACTTTTTGCGTTTCTAAATTTTTTTTCTCTTTTTAAAAACTTTTCATTTTATTATTTTTTAAAGTACTTTCAATTCACAATGATTTAATCCTATAGTTACAAAATGCCTAAATCTCTCTATGAAATACAGATGATATCCCCTGCCGGTGGCCAATGAGCTGCAATCCATCCGCTCAACTAGACATTTGTGACTGTCCGGGTTTTTATTAGAAGTTCGGATAACCGGGTTGGTAAAAAGAGATTAGAATTATATATTTTGATATTGTTTATTTATTACCTACTCGCCCATAGGGTACCGAGGGTTTTGACGGTCGGCGGGGAAAGGAAAAAAATGCTCCATTGTGAAAACATTACAAAATTCAAAACAAATAAAAATACAATCTTCAAATATATTAATATTTGTTATTCACTAAATACACAAATACTCATACAATATCAACTACAGTGGCATCAAATACGGACTATTTGTGAGGGAACTGCAACCAAAAAAAAATCCTCAAAGTGTAACTAAACTAATATACAAATATCAATTTTTTTCCTTAAAAGAAATGCTTCCGAAAACGTCCTTGATCGCCACAGTAAAAAAAAAAAGAAATCCTACTAAATTTTTTTATCTTTATTTGAAGAAATGCAGATCTTCGTTCAAATTTCAATTACTTGAAAAAGTCTTTTCAAAAGTAAAGAATTTTTTACCAGAGATTTAAACCAAATGGTTTTTGCTCATGGACAGGAATGGCGCGATGAAAAAGGGACGTGATTTGTTACAAAATAAATATTGATTAGTAATTACTAATTTATTATGAATGCTGGCTAAAAACTGCCTGATATGCACACTCCATTAAATGCTATAATTTAAAAGTACGTCCTCTTTTCAACGTTCTTCAAATAACGAAAAAAGAGCAAGTAAATTCAAAATTACACCACAATCTGCGAAATATTCGGTGTGTGTTCGCCCTTTGTATTTGTGACCCCTTGTTCCAATCTAGAATTAACGCCAGTCAATGTATGAGGCTAATCTGAGAGACTGAAAATTTTCTTATGAAATAATTTAGTACCACTATTTAAAAATAAGCTTTTTTATTAAAATTTTTTTTTAAATATACACGTTTGAACTCCCAAGATGAAGAACTTGGCTGCTATTTAAAGCTCGGATTTTATACCTGGACTGGTAAATACAAATTAGAAGCAATTTAAAATGTTCAAGAAATATGTTTTTCTGATATTCATTCATTGAATTCTGGCTGATCAGTTTAATAACTTATTAATATAGAATCTATAACTTAAAACTTTTGAAAATACTTAAATCTGTCTAAGAAATGAATTCAGTGAAATTGATTCAAATGCGTATCCAACAAATTTCCGCAATCTATTTTTGAAATCATAGATAACGTAACATTATGGAAGTAAAACTAAAAAGCAAGGGTAATAGAATTTTTTCTTCTTCCGGGATAAGAGTTTTCAGTCTGAAATATAAAGTGAAATAAAATATATTATATAAATAACATATATAATTAAACTGATCTTATTAAGTGCAAATGTTCAGAAAATGTTCTCCATTTTATGATGCAAAATATCTTATTACGATAGCTTCATTTTTGTTGCTCAATTTATATTGCGGCTCAATTTAAAATTTAAATTTTGAATCGTCATTTCAAATTAAATTTAATTCGTAAACTTAATTATTGTGAAACAATACGTGAATTACAAACATAAAATGAAATCGACATACGCAAATTCAGAGTTTTCGTGCATGTACTTGAATTTCAACTTCGAAATTTATTTTGGAGATCATTTCTATATTGCGCACATGCATTTGCTGCTTTTTAAAATCATGCATTAATTCCATGATTTAGTGATTAACATCGAAATAATGTATCTCTGATATAGGTGTCTCGTTTGATACTTATCTAGTTATCATCTATCAAAAATAATCAACAATAATGCTTTTTCTAATTCCGCATTTTTCGTTTGAAAAGCATATTTTCATGAACCTCGCCGCATGTAATTACATTAGATTATTTTTCTTTTTCATTTTTCTGCTAACACTATTTCCCTTTGTTCATTTTTTTTATTAATATCATGAACATTCAATAATTGAGTCGCTCAGAAGCCAAAGCGGGTTAGTTCATTTTTTGAAGTCTTCTGGTTTTTGTAAATTCCAATGGAATAATTAAGATTAATTTTAGTTATTAAAAGATTGACACGTTGCTTCATTAGAAGACTTTATACACTTTAATTAATCAAATTAATATTCCAAAAGTTTCAAAAATTATTGTATTAAAAACATGAATTTCCTCAATTTTATTCTGGACTTATCCTCATTGGTTTCTGAACGACTCAATTCTTTTGCATATTTTTATTAATATACTTCACATTAAAACGCCACTCTAAACCAATTATATTTAAAGGAGAGATTCCACTATTCTTGCAACGTCTATTTGGCAGACATATGGATGCTTCGTTAGACGCATGTAGCTTATTTTGCTGCTTATATTTTTTATACATCAACAATCATGTTCTCGAAATAGTATCATGCTGGCACGGGATGAAACAAATTATGTATTATTCAACGCTAAAAAACTATTCCGAATTTTATACTTCCTCAAAAAAATTTTAAATTAATAAATGACTAATATACTAACATAATATAATATATAGTTAACTATTATAGTTAACTAACAACGCTAAAATTTATTCCTAATTTTTATTTTTTTCAGTTAAAGACTTTAAATCACGAAATGACTAATATACTACTATACTAGATGTGTGAAAAAAACAAAATATAAAAAAATATTTGAAGACTTTTATCAAATCAAAATTTAAATAAATATGAACACAACTCTCCTGTAGTTTGGAGGTTAAAAAATATCATTGAATCTGAACAAATAAATTTCGCCTTTTAAGATCCATCCCCTTCTCCGTTTTCTCAACGTATGTTAGTGTGCACCAGACATGCGCAGAAAAAAGAACATAAATTAAGCATAATTGAAAGCAGAAAAATCACGCAAGCGCAGTCTTGTCCACATTACCTTTAAGACCACAGTGATGACGAAACTAACCGAAATGAATTTCGTTGCGTTGCTTGAGATATCATTTCCACTGCACAATCGGGTGCAGTTATCGACGGAATTATGCACAAGCGTAGTTGACGGTTCTTTAGCCTGTTGTTTTTTCTTATCAGAAGGTTTCTGTCGCGTCAGGATCCCCAATATGTTGGCTTATTATTATTTTAAGCGTGAAAGACGCAACAAAGATTCGTTTAGTATATCAAATAAGAAATGGAATCCACCATTTCAAACAGCGTTTGTTTTTAAGCTTTGAGACAAACTAACTAAACCGGAAATCATCATCAGCAAAGTAAAAACAAAATACAAACAATTGTTTTCACTGTTGCCAAAAAAATACATGATGAACGAATTAAATATAATAAAAAATAAATTTTATAAAAAGATATTTACAAAAAGGTTAAGTGTTGCGAGAGCTATGATTCAGCCACTACAAACATAAAAAAAGTTTGGTGATTTAACGTTTGAAGCTCCCTATTGGTCGTCAGTTTAACGAAGTCATATCAGATAAGCAAGGCTTAAAAAACTTGGGGTCTCGGATGTTTTTAAGTCAGAAATTGATGACCCCCAAAGTTCTCAATATTTGCCAGAAATGAAATGTTCTTTTTTGGTTTTTCGAGCTAACTGACCGCACTAAAAGTGGTTTTCGTTGCGTTGGGTTGAGATGATGTTGCCACTGAACAATCAGATGCAATTATAGTCGGAAGTTTCACAACCGAATAATGCAAAGACGTAAAAATTGAAGGTTCGTAAGCAGAATTTTTGGGAGACTCCATTATTACAGACATTGTCAGCTTCAACAGAAACCGGTTAAATGTCTGCGGTCGGCTTATAGAACAATTTAAGCATAGTTTTATTCTCAAACATAAATATATTTCAAAGACATAATAATATAGTGGTAGAATAGGTGAATTTATTTTATCCATCACTTTTACAGTGGTCAGTATATTTAATTATGGTATTTCAAACTGTAAAATAAAAAACCATTTATGACATCAGCTTTGTCGTGATAGGTTTTTTTAATAAAATGATGCTTTAATTACTTTCGAAATCATTACTGTAATATAAATGATTCTCTCTTTCAGAAAGAATTTTTTCACATAAGTTTAAGAAAGTTTCATATAATTCAATTTAAAATGAATTCAAGAAATGTATCGCATAAAACTCTTGAAAGGGCGTTATGGATAGATCTTTACTACGCCGTGAGTCATTTGCAAGAACAGTAACAGCTTGATTTATATATATCATTCAGTACTAGTGCATATGACATCAACAAACTTTGATTACATTAAGTAATAACAAAGATTTGATGCATTGATTATTAATACGGATTATTTTTCTATAAATTTATTAATTATTTTCATAATAATGTAAAGTTTTAGGTAATTTTATAGCTGTGTTACCTAAGCGTATTCATCAGGTACATTGCATTGGTTTCATCAGTTATTGAGGATGCTCTAAGGCATATACACGTGAAAAAGCACATACAGGAATCTGCTAATTCCTTTTATATTACTTCTGAGGATGTTGATAATGCTGATACAGCTATAGTGTTTATGATAGCATATTATATTTTGAATTTCTTTCTATTATCAAACTGTATTTATACGCAATTTTAAAAAATGTTCAGAAATTTTATTTTTCTAATATTTGGGCGTCTACTTTTCGTGCGTAATGTAGCAAGACACGTGTATATAAGAGTTAACCTCTAAGAAATTTCACTTACTGAATGGCTCCTTAAAAGATGTGCTAGCATTGCCATTCAAATTATGAATCATGGTTTCACAAAAGAATATACAGAATTTCTAAATCCACTCACTAGAGCAAAAGCTCCGGATATATTTATACGAAATCCAATTTTCTATATTTTACCACTCTTTCCGCTGGCAAGTAAATTGATTGATCCTTAATAATATATAAACGGTGAAAGTATTCTATAGTTTGTTTGTCAGCGTCAAACCGATGCCGGTTGCTGAAGCAAATCAATGATTGGTTTGATAAGAAAGCAATGTTGCAAGGAACCCTCTGGATTTGAAACATGGCAAAGCCACATCGAAAAGATGTTGCCATGAGATTAAAGCAGACAGAGAGAAGGGCATAATAATTGCAGAGATGGGTAAATGAACTGAACGGACAGACATTGCCCCCGATATCTTGAACAGCAGATATTAAAATTCAATTATGAAGAGTTTATATTAAGAAAATAGATCCATTTATTTGCTGAAAATGTGAGACGCATGTTAACTGCGTGATGAGTTTTGCAAAAGAATTTATAGCCCTAAATGCAAAAATTAGATTATATGTTTTATTAAAATATGCAAAGGAAAGACTTAACATTGTTATATCTTAAGCAGAAGACATTTTCTATTACAATAGAATCTCGTTTAGAAGTTATACAAGGGGTAGTATTGGATAGACCTTGCCAACCTTAAAGCGGATTTGGCCTGATGATTTCAATGGTTCCTGGTTCGAAATGCGATTCTTGCGAATATACGCCGTGTGTATGGCCCTCATGCCCTCTAAATCTGATCGAAGGTCAAACATCCTTCATCTGTTTTGGAGTGGAATTTCGGAAAAGTTGAACATTAATATCAGTAGAATTTCGGACATTTATACATATTTGCTTACTTCCATTGAATGGATTTATGATAATTATAAGGGACTTTCAATTTTGATATTTAGCTGAATTTGTAACGCCAGTGTCCTCCCAACAATAGCAATATTCTGAAGTCAAAAAACTTGAATTCAAGCACTCCCTTAACCCATAGATCATCGGCATTTGACATAACTTGATTTTATTTCTCAAAGTCGAGTTAAGATGTTATTCTTGATAAGTTGATATTATTATGACTTAACAGAAGTAGCAGCGGTCTGCGGTAGCTATACGTTTCGTGCTTGCGATGTACGGATGGCAATTGTTTCAAAAATAACAATTTTCCGGCTCTTTTAAAGTAAAAAAGTGCCTTTTTATACATTTTTACAGGAAATCAACATATTAGGGTACTGTTTCTAATATGACCCTTCTCAAAGAAACCTTTAGTTCAATCCAGCAGCTGAAATGCCACCGTAGGGAAAAATATTATTTGAAAAAAATTAGTTTATATGACAGGCAGAACCCGGAAATACAATTAAAAAAAGAGAAAGTTCACTACGTCACGGCTTAAATGCAGCAAATAACTGCGCCACAGGGTTACATAGATGATATTTCAGTACACCATAGCACTTTATCCAATAAAATTTCTCTCACGGCGAGGGCATAAGCCTTTATGAATGTGACCACCTACCACATATTACATGCGACCTTCAGAAGATTCAAGTAAACGAAGTATTCGCAATCTCTCAGCATCAACCATATCAGATCAGAAATCTGTTCCTGATTTGAATACGAATGTATCCTGGAACTCTAAGAATAATTTTATGCAAGCGCCACTATGTTGTTAATGTCATTGTGAATGTTATTTAATTTGTATTTTCACCTTATCTGGTGTATCCATTTCCTTTCAAAGTTTCACTTACAGAGACCTCCCCCGTAGTGTTTGCCCATTGCGCTTGCGACCCCATGTGCTCTGTTCCATTCTAAAGTTAATGCCAGTTCAGTGGCGAATCCAGGATTTGTATCTGGCGGTGGCTGAAGTCATTAAAATTTAATATCATCGTGACGAATGTCCAACCTCATGGCTTATGTAAACCAAAACACTTTAACTTTACAGACTTTACTCACTTGACAAAAAGAATCATAAAGAACAATACAATGCTTTCGATAATTTAATAAAACTTACAATGAAATAACTATTCAAAAAATGTCTTCAACCGCGTCAACGCTACAAGTGCAATTGGAATGAATAGAAAAGTATGACAATTTTCGAACCTGTCAAGCCAGAAAGCAATGTTGATACATTTTTATTAATTATTAAAAGGGAAATTAGAACAAATAGTTATAATGATTTTAAATAAAATCAAGAATTCTCGCTCAGTTCTGGGAAGTTGGGATGAAGCCCAATAGCTCCCTCCTGGATTCGCGACTGGGCTCTGTTGCCGTAATCGTCCTCTAACCACGGTTGAAAATTATGAAGTCAGTACCGAAATATCATAAAGTATTCTTCAGTATTGTGTAATATTGCGAGCTCTGAATAATATCGTAGAAATATTGTATACTTTCTTTCTATAACGAGGAAAAAAGCATATTTGAAATTTTAAAATACATTAAAGCACCGCTTATACGTCTTTCAAGAAACTGACGTAAAAAGACGTATAAATGAAAAGACGTACAATCGAAATTTTATTAACTCTTTAATTCCGAAGCGATTTTTTCCTTCTAGCTCCTTTAAAACCCGGACATTTTGGGAGGAAGCAACATGAATTGGACTCTCCCAACCTGGATGCTCATTTATCCCACCACCCCACCACTGCTCTAACGTTCCCTTAATGCGAAATGTGCTGTGGTGGGCAAGGACAATTGGGCCCCTACCGCGCTTATCTCCTAAAACATCTCAGAAGCTCCCCTCCCCTCGAAAGAAGGCAGCCGTCTCAGATCGGCCTTCGTCGCTGTTAAAGCGAGATTTCTAGACAGAGTGGGACCCCCTCGCTCGGTGTGAGAGGGTTAAACAACTTTGATTATTACAAATTTAATGCTACTAATTCAAATTCATTTAAAAATATAAATTTTAAAGTTTTTAAGATAGTACTAGCATAATATTACATAGTATTGAAATGAATTATTAACTTTAAAAATTAATCATTTATCATAAATGTGAGGAAAAACATACCTTTAATTTTTATCTTGAGTACTAATTATACATATCTTATACGATGGATGTGTATGTCAGCAGGCGTTTAATTAAGAAAATCTTTTATCGTCTTTTGACGTGTTGATTTTCTTTGAATATTAAGTACATCATTATGAATCAAATTAAGTTCATTGAATGTTTTTTCACTATTCTTCTGACAAAAGAAATAAGTTCAAAATTCTTCAGTGGAGTCCATTGCGTCTTTAAAGAAATGTAAAATAACTTTTTCATCATCGGTTAAATAAGCACCAGACAATTTGTCTTCTGCTAATTCATCAATTGCAAATAGTTTCGAAATCATATCTTTATCACACTTCGTATATTAGAAAGGAGGAGATTTTCACGTTTCATAACGGGGGAGAAATGAAATATATAACGGAAGCTTTGCATCGAATAAATGAAGTACTTTATCATTATAATGAATACGAAAGGACCGAGACTCTGATGAAACAACGTATCAAAAATAGAAACATATAAACGGTGCTGTATTTCATTTTGATGCATTGTTGCAGACCTTCCCCGTTTTATCAAAAATATGCATAATTTATTTCGAATCCAAAAGTGAAAGGCAGTAAAATGTATAATTAACACTATTTAATAAAGAAAATTTCATATTGTTCAAAATATATGTAATTTGTATCCGTTTTCTCTCAGAAGTTTCTCCGACAGTCGCAAATCCAGGATTTCCTTCGGGTGAGGGGGTCTGAGATCATAAAAATTTTGCATTGTCCTGTCGAATGTCAAACCTCATGGCTTATGTAAACCAAAACACTTTAACTTAACAGAATTTACTCACCTGACAATAAGAATCATAAAGAATACTTCAATACTTTCGATAATTTAATAAAAACCAAAATGAAATAACTAGCCAGAAAACGTTGTTGACTCCGTCAACGCTACAAGTACAAGTTTAACGACAAGAAAAGTAAGAAAATTTTCGAGACTGTCAAGAAAGAATGCAATGTTGACACGTTTTTATTATATTTAACGGGAAATTAAGAACAAACAGTTGTAGTGATTTTAAATAAAATCAAGAATTCTGGTTTAGCCCTGGGGTGCTGCAACCCCATAGCTCCCCCGGATTCGCCCCTGCGCCAGTTTGAGGCAACTTTCTAACGAAATATTTTAGTAAGTATTGCTTGAATAGATTTGCTTTAGAATCACTCATATCTGTAATCATTTTCCAAAAATTGTTTATACTCTTACATTACAGGACGTATAGAAATCTAAATGTCTAGAAGTAAACTGATGTATTTAAAAACGTTTACCACTATTTTAATACAAACATTTTCTATATAAAGTTTTTTAATGAGTAATTGAATGATGCATGTTATTCAGTGTCTGAAGAGTTATTATATAAAGCTTGGATTTTTATGTCGGGGCTGGTAAATTCAAAGTAGCACTATCATTTGATATGATCGTATTATCTATATCTATGTGTCTCACGCACCTTTTAAATTGTATATCGAACTTTTGGGGACTGCATTAATTGAATTAGAGGAAACTACGATTGAGGGACGTGAATTTGGACGAATTTTGATATATTTTAACTTAGTTTTCTTTTCAGTCACAAAAATAATTGTCTTCACGGTTAAGCTCTTCCAAGAGGTTTTTCTTTATTCTTTTGTTGCTATTGAACTATGCAATTTTATGTTTTCGACCATCAATTTAATAATTGAACTCTCTGTTTTGCGTAATCTATATCTGGCCAAATGTGGAAGTTTGCGGGTTTTATTTTGCTTCAGAAATACTTCAGTTGTTGCTTGCGGAGATTTCTATGATTTGAGATATTTTTCTCTTGATACAATACTTGCATTTATTCTCAACTCTCTTTTGACTCGATTTCATTACTACTGGAATTACGAGGATTATCAGCGCGTGCTCAGTTCATGTTGGCGCGAAGTATTATCCAGTTTACAGTAATCTGTCTAACCTGTTAGTGATTTATATCGAAATTGTATAGTCGTCTGGATGTCTCAACTGTATTTCTTTAATACAAACGATGTGTCGCCCTATTCCTGAGTGAAATACGTATATTATTAATTTAGGCTCCCCAATAAAGGCTTGAGCCTCTCCTTCACTTCAGAATGGTCAAAGCTATAATAATTATAGAAGTGGTGTCTAGTTATAATAAAATTAGTATATGTCATGCAATAAAAAGTTTGCACTGCCAGTAGCGTCAAAATTCGAAGTTAGTGCTTTTAACTCAGAAACGAAAAGAGATACGTGAAAAAATTAAAATATATAGGTGTAAAGCATAATCGGTTTAATGCAAAAAGACATCATTACCACCTTAATGCTAATAATAGGAGCCATAAAACGCTCATTTATCTAGTTGCAATTTCAAATTTGTTGCATTTTGAAATTTGTTTACAGTGTGCCTCTCAACTGCGCGCATTTCGAAATTTTTGAAAGAGTGTGGTGTTTATCTGTAATGGCGAATACGTATGCGGGCACTATGGACATGGGATGCTGAGACAGTTTGAGACTTCTACAGTGCCTTTTCATTCTCAGAGTTAAAATGAAACACTAATGAGAAAAGCCTTAAAATATACTAAACAGCGATATAGATTTTGTCATCGGGCCAGATGAGTTTACGATTATCAGTAGCTGAACACTTAAAGTCACAGTTAACCATCGTGCAACTTCATCACGAATCAGTTTAAAGTACACCAAAGGTTTCGTGCAAACATAGTAGAGATGTATGATTCATGTGTAAATAAGAGCAGCAAAAATATTTCCACGGACTTTTTAGACTCATATTATTCAAATGATCAAACAGATCTCCGGATCAATGATAAAATCACAAAAATTTATAAAAATAATCATTTATTTTTAAAGCATTACTATCGTTAAAAGAGATTACATCCTCATCTGCAGTTAAACATCTAATGAATGTAACTGCAACGTTGCAACTTATAAGGTAAATCAGAACCAACCATAGGTAACTATTGCAGATTAGCACGTTTACACCATAGCGAAGCAGATTCAATGGCGTTTTCGAAATTCACTAGGTGAAGACAAAATTATAGTCATGAAGAATGCCTTATATATTGATAATGATGGTTATACGTCTACTCTGTAAACCGTTACGTGAAAACGGGGTGGGGTGGAGAGTTCATGTCTGAAATCTCCACATGTTACAAGATATAGATATGCTCATGACGTAGCTCTAAAAGTATTTCATTTCTTTGAAAACCAGGCATACGATAAATACTGTCAATACATATACGGTAAACAGACTAAAGTTAAGATAGAATGGAAAAAGTGGAGACTGCAGGATCTCGTTTGTTCAGCTTCTGGAATAATGTCATAGAGCCTGAGTCATTATAACATTAAGTAGTATTCAGTGTTCGTTCTGCAATCTTCAAGTAACCATACACTTGGGGCAGTATGGCCAAAAATGGCTCCTGCGCCAGAAAATGATATGTTCTATGACTGTCACTACGGACACATTGCTATACTCATGCTGGTTGTCTGTTATTGTTTAAGGTCTTGAAGAAATTCCACAAACGCATACTGGCATTATGTTTGGCGTCCCTAGGAGGTAAATTTACTAGAAATAGGACAGCAATTGACTTTTCTGTCATATCTTATCACCAGTTCCTCGAGCAGAATAACAAGAAAATTAAAGGCCAAGGTGGAGTTATAGGAATTATAGAAAATGAAGTTGGTCTCCTAAAATTAATGGTATCGGGTCTCGATATTTCCAGGATTATAACAGAGTCGGGAGAAGATTACTTCATTGGATCGGTGGATGACCTACAATGTTCACATCATGTCGAAGACAAAAGCAAAAACAGTTGCCCTGCAAAGGCATTTTTGTCTTGTCTTTGTAAGATGTTTATAGATTCTGAAAATCGAGAGACTGTAATGATTTCTTTCAGCCAAGTACATTCATAGCATATTTTTGTGTGTGATAAATAATGATGTGATACTTAACAGGTGTAATCCCTTGTTCTTGAAGTGTAATAGTCGACGATTGAGAGAAACGGGACTTCAAATTTATGTGACGCCATTTACAATAATCCCTTAAAATTACAATGACTTCTTACGAATAGAGGAAATTAAGAAAAAAGCAGCCATTCCATGTCCTACAGACTGAGCTATCATAGAAACAGACAGAAGAGAATTGAAAACAAACATAGAAAACTTAGATGCAATCAGAATTTCACCTATATTGCGTGATGACTTAAATGCTAAAATCAAAATATTTTTGGCTGTCACTTTTCAGTTTTGGGCCGTGGTGCTCTATGGTGTGATCTCAGCTTCGGGGCTGGATAGTTCGATATCCGATTACAATGAAGAACCACCGTGTATGTGGACATGTTCATGTTAAATCAGACGTCGTGGGTCAAACGCCCTTTCGTTGGTGCGCTGTGGAAGTTTAGAGACATTAGTCCATGCGTAGATGTATCCTTTTCATCTCATTGTGGTTCAAAATTACGAGGTCCGTCGAAAAATAGTATTCGTATTGTTTCAAAACTTGGTGTTAATTAAGCTAAGCTTTCTTTTTAGTTGTTACTTCGTGTGAAAAATATTTTCTGAATATCGCACTCTAAATTTCCAGAAAATACAGCTTACATATTTGAGAAGGAAGTTTCATTTAATAATAAGAGTGTTTGAAGTTGTTAATGTTTAAAAAGATAATTTGCACTTCTTGAATATAAAAAAATCGAAATCGAATATAACGGCATAGATGAAAGATAATTCACCTATATTAATTGACCATATCTGTTGCAACCAGCGGCTACTCGTCAGTTCAGAAACAAGCAGTGCTGCGGAGGATGTTTAGACCTAAGTTGTAGGATATTTTAAGCTGATTATTTTGGTGTATAATGATGTAATAAAAATTGATAGTTTTTGAGTTATAAGCAAGAATTTTGGGATTTTTTTTCATGTTTTTCTGGTTGTAACTCGAATTCCTACAAAACCGTTTAGTGGCAAACCTTAGATTCGTAATCAACATCCCGGAAAACATAAGGGAGCAAAAAATTACAACACCTACAGAATTTGATTTAAAATTCTACTTAACGACTGGACTGCTGAGCGAAAGCGAGAAAATGCGAAATGAAGATGCCACGCCAAGCGAGAGCTGCTCCAAGGGCAGCTCGATTGGTTTCAATTTCAATGGGAGAAAGGGTTGCTTTTTTCTTCTGACTGAGAGCTCCGAGTTTCTTAATTCGCGAAATTTCTATCCTAGGAGGGACAAAACTCTCTGCGCCTCTGTTCTATCTCTCTCTCTTAATTCTTTATTTATTTACCGTCTTCTTTTTACGTTTTCCTTTAATTTTTTGCGAGTTTCGGTTATCATTCAACTCGTAAAGTGGAAAAGTTATCCAATAGGAAAAAGAAGAAAATACAAGCTTTTAAAATAATTTCAGGGGGACTGCAGCTCTGAAGCACTATTGGACGAGCCTCTACTGGTCGCAGCATTCAATAATGAATGATAAATTCTTTGACTTTTTTAACAATAAAATAGATATTCACAATCGCATATATTAAAAAAGTCAAGTAATCATGAAAAAGATTCGCCGATTTAACGTGTTAAGCTCCCTATAGCCGTCATTTTGATGACGTAATATCAGATGAACAAAGCCTCTTTACCTTGGAGCCTCGGCTGTTCTTAAGTCAGAAAATGATACAGAGACACTAACCCAAAGTTCACAATTTCTATCTCAACTGAAATATTCTTTCGGTTTTTCGAGCTAACCGACCGCACTATTAGTCAAAGAATTCTAAAAGCCTTTGACAGTATTTGCAGCAATGGGGAAGTTCAGCATTTTACAGAAACGTGTGAAAGCAATCCGTATTTATAGAAAATATCATTTTAATTTAAAATATGTAAATGAAATTTTACTGTAAAATTTATTTATTTTAATATTTAAAGCCAAAAATGCACTGAAATCGCAGAACCGACGATGCAATCCGAAACGCACTCTCATTGGCCGACTAGATTTTGACGTTACATGTGCCCTTCCCTTCCGCAACTCGTATCGACGTCGTTTGCAATTTCTCGGTTATATCCAAGGCATAAAATTAATCTTTTAATCTATTTTTTCGAATGCCTTGAAGGAATGTGTATCTCTGTGAATGTACTATATAGAATTTCCCACAATGAGGACTCAAATGTGACAATCTCTTCTGTAGTATTTTTATAGATCACTTTCAAAGTTTCAGAGCAAAGCAAGCTACTCTCTTTCTATCAGTAAAATCCTTCTCTCCAACTTAATTTATCACAAGGGAAGCAAAACATATATATATTGTGAGTACATGTATTTGTAATTATTCAGTTACTATTAAGAAACTGGACACAGAACGCTGCTCGGACCTTCCCTTCGATACATTCAGTAACTGGAACGAAGCTATATATTATACACAATAGACTTTGACGTATGAAAAACGGCAGATTTTCAAAAGCGTCAGGCAGCGATAATTGCAGAGGGGCCTACGGACATTACGAGGAGACGCTGCAATTTCTGTCGCACAAGAAAGAATGAAAAGATAAGAACCTGATTTGTGTGTGTGTGTGTGTGTGTGTGTCATGATATGTGACATTTCGTATGCCTATAAAAAAACAAAAAAACCCGAGGAATTTACATATTTTAGAAGTGCCGCTCAAAATAAATTCAGGTACGGCACATCTTCATTAAAATACATCTGTGTCTTTTAAAAAAATAATTTTCTTTTATATAGTTTTATTTTACTATATCCTATGAAGAATATAAATTATTTCCTTTGTAAAAGTATTAATTTTAAGATATTAGTTGATAGTAATTAATATAAAATCCTGTGAAAATAACTTATATAAAGAAACCTCTTTAAATTTATAATAATATTTAAATACGACCAAATACAACTAATTTAGGAATTTAAGTGTTCCCATCTACAAACCCAAATGCACGGTGGGATAAATTTAACCCACTTTTATTCAACTTTAATAATTGATAAGTAAATTTACTTTCTGAAGTCTGATTTTGATTTGAATATATCAATTGAATCTAAATGATTTATTTTGTACCAAAAACTAACTCTGTGAATTATTTTCTTGCACTAAAAATGAAAACGATTTTAATCTAAGTTTATTTTCAAAATATTCTAAATAATTTTCAATTGTACTATAATTTTTATGAAAAATATACGAAACATTTGAATATCCATTGAAATAATTTATGCAGTAAAATAACAAGAGCAAGTTTATTCTTTTTTCAAATCTTAAAGACATTTGGACAGCCTTTGTGCCACCGCCCCTAAAAGAGTTAAAATATAAATTTCATGTAATAAAATAGAAAAAATTGTTTAAAATTAAAAAATTTGCTTTAAAATTACTGGTAATCTCACCCTATACATATGCTGAAAAGAAAACGGATATCGAATTCAAGGTTTTTTTTACTGAGCTTTCTGATATGCAATTTTAATATATATAATATAGATAAATTGTGTATCGGGTGTCGTTATAGTTGTATTAACACATTTACTAACAATACTATATTTGTATCTTTCTGACATTACTTTATCTGGTGCAGTAGTCGGAAAATATAGAAGAAAAATCTCTACATCAAGCAAAATGGAGTTCTCCCCTATTTGGACGCATGTGACGTCAGACCCGCTTCGAACTAAAATGGATCATTTTTCTAGAGAAAAATCCGAGAGGCAAACTTTGATTGCAAATAGAAAAAAAATTTCCTAGAATTTTTAAAAAATGTTATTGTTCATTTTGCTGAATTTCCCCATTGTCTTAGTTTGGTTAAGCTCGTTAGATCCAAATTGATTTTCCAGGCTATCTGCCAGGAAGTTTGCTTTTCCACTTGAGCAATACTGTCCGTACCTTTAAGGGTCGGAATGCTTTAGTGTTTCTTTTAAATGGTTCTACAAATTTCCAGCAGGAAACGTTCTCAGTTTTCTTACATACGAGCGTATTAATGCAGCATTCGTTTTCAATTTTATCATTAAGTTTATTCATTTAGTCTTGAGGGCTCGATCTATGTATTTTTGAAACATACTCCCGGTAAAGTTTCGTTCATTGTTTAGTTTCCTGATCCTGGGGTCGATTTAAGTTTGATAAAGAAAAGGGTAAGGCCGGTAAAAGTTTGATAATTAAAAGGTAAAGGGGTTAGAGGCGGTGATCTTTGCTTCAATAATGAGTTTTTCGTAACTTTCCGCAATATTGACAAGATTTTCAGGTGAATATATTTCAATAGTCTTAAGTTTGTCAATTTTTGTTTTTGAATTTATTCCAATTAGTTTTAGATTCACCGGTAGTTCTAAGAATATAGAATTTAAAGTAAAAATTTAATAAAATAAAATTGTGATCAGTACTAATTTTGAATAATAAATGATATTTGCAGGAAAATAATAATTCTCTAAAAATAGCTAAGTAGATGGCGCTAAAAGAGTTTTGATCAAATCTCGTGGGAACATTTGGAGCTAAGACTTCAAGTCCTGCATTTTGGGCTAAATTTGATAACGTGATTCCATTCGGGCTATTATTTCTACAACCCCAGTTTGTATGGATAGCATCTAAATCTCCGAAAATAATTTGCTTTGAACTAACTTGAATTACATTTGTTAGGAACTTCTAACTTCATCAAAATAATATTCCACATAACGAGCTAAATCCCCAACAACGTAGAACTGAGTCCTCAACGACGTCGAGGATTCAGTTGTCGTTCTCGACTTAAAAGATAGAGAGCTGTATGAACTAGAGGGAATATACAGAATGTTAAAGTAACAGGCTCTCTGTCATTTAGGACGAGAACGACAACTGAGGCCTCGACATAGTGGAGGGTTGGGGAAATATTTCCTGATGCGGAATATTCTTTTTGACTAAGGTAGCATTTCCCTACAGGTTGAAGTAAGCTTTGATTTGACTTATAACTGTCAATAAGAGTGATTGTTTGCCAAAAAGATTTTCTTTTGTGGTCTCTGTTTTGTTTTCTGAATTAAAATAATGTAGGGGAAATTCTTATTTACTAAGATTCGTGCCTCATTTATTTTATTTTTAATGCCATTTGCATTTCAGAATGTAAAGCGTAAGATGTTTGCTCTGTATAGGAGGTACCTGGAGCATCAAAACCCTGTATAAGGAGTTGGCACTTTTCCAATGAGTCTGATGCGAATGTCAGATTTTTAAGGGCAGTGAGAATGTTGGGTTTATTTCAAAATAGCCTTTTTAATTCTGCTAGTCCTTCTATCATGTCTTTAAAGACAGACTATGTTTCCGACTGTGCTTTCACTAAAACATTTCATTTAAATAGACCTGATAACGAAAACAATACCGCATGTTTTGAAATTTTAGTTAATAATAAATTTGGACTTGTGAAACTCAAAGAGATATTTAGCATTTCCAGTTGCATATGCAGTGAGCTTCCTGACTGATGAAACGTTGTCAAAAACATCTTAATGCTTTTTTTTACATTTATGTGTTTTTTTTTATTTCTTCTTGAAATATAAAATTTTAAATGTGTTCTATTGAATTGTTACACATGCTGTAATTTGCTAAATATCCTGTTGTTTCAGGAACTTTTTGTTACTTCCTTTTTCTTTTGTTTTATTGTTCAGAACTTTTGCTTTTGTTGTTGCTTTTTTGCATGCATTGTTATTCAATTTTGTTGCCATGATTTTTAATTTGATGTAATGTTTCTTCCTTCCTGTTAATTTGTTGTTTTGTACTCCTCGCCGCCCGGTCAGTGCATTACACCCTCTGGGTAGGCTGTGCTGGCGTGGGCAAATTAATAAAGTTTTGGTTAGTTAATGTTGGGCAGTTCCCTCTCTGGCAGATATTATAGTAAGACATATTATCTGTGGATTCCTCCAGTTTTTCCATGAAGTAGGCTTTTTGTTACAGTAATTGCTTGAACGCAGAGTCCGTAGTATTCGCGAGGAGGTAGCCTTGTACTTTGCAACAAATGTCGAATTGCTTGCTGCTCCAATTCATATTTTTGCATTATATTGCTGTTTGAAAAAAATATTGAAGGCTTCTCTCAGCTCAGGAGGTGTATTGCTGACCTCAGTGATCATGACATTATCAGAAAAATTTGTGCTACAGAGATGAGAGCTGTTTAATAATGAATTTGTACTAACTTTTGATATGGTATATTTATTACCCACGCCTATCAACTCACCCATAAGGAATGAAACGTTTTAACGGTAGGTTCTGAGGGGTAAAAAGAAAAAAAAATGTTCCATTGTACAAAAATTAAATTCAAACATGTACAGAATAATTATACAATTGTAAAAATTAATAATAATTGTAGACACATATTCAAATAATGGGAATAACAGTGGAATCAAATACAGGGACCAAAAACAAAGAAGAACTCAAAGTGTAACTAAACTAATATACAAATATCAATTTTTTAAAAAAAAGTCAGTATATATTCAAGATGAATTTACTTTTTTCCGAAAGGAAATGCCTCAAAAATAGCCAAATGAAAATTTTTACCGTGATTTTAATGAAAAGCATAACGAACGGCGTAGCCGCTTCCTCTGCAAGAATAATTTGGACTATTTAAAATTTTAAACCTGAAACGATATGATGGAAATTGTCGGGATTTCTTACAAAATAAATTAAAGAGTCAACATATAAGTAATTTATTATCAATGTTCGGCAAAAACTCCCTCTTACGCACACCAGACTCGGAATCACAGCAATAAATGCTCCATTTAAATAGTACGTCTTCTTCGAAACGTTTTCAAATGAACGAATGAGGGGCAGGTAACTTTAAAATTACACGAGGGAAGAAAAATGTTACATTGTATATATATTAAACATATTAAACAAATGTAGAATAAAAAAACAATCCTCAAAAAATATATGTAATGCATTAAAATTTTTAAAACTGTCACTTTAACTGGTGCACCCTTTTCTTTTCAAAAATTCTTTTACCAAAATCCCCACTGTAGTGGCCGCCTTTTGTGTTTGAGACCCCTCTTTCATTCTAGCATTAACGCCAATTAACATATGAGGCTGATCTGAAAGAGATAATTTTCTTAAGAAATAATTTATAAAGTATTTCTAGAATAGATTTGCCTTAGAATAAATCACATCTATAATCATTTATCAAAAATAATTGGAATATCAAAGGACGTATTTAAAACCAAACATTTAGATATACATAAATGTGTTTATAACAGTTCTACCACGATTTCAGTACAAAAAATTTATTTAAATTTTTAAAATAATCTTAATCTCACAACCACTTCTTAAAATTGTACAATTTATTTTTAAGCTTGAGTTTTATATCCGGGCTTGTGAACAAAAATAAGTACAATAATTTGATATGGATGATTCATCGAAACCTGTGTGCCCCACAAACCATTTAAGGTATATAACGAACTTTTGATATGCGCTAAAAATCTGATTTAAGTCTCCCATAGAATGATACCTTAAAATACGTGTGAAGAATATAATTTTATATGAATATTATTGCTTTCGATTTAAATACGTTCAATGCTACACTCCAAAGCTTCAAGCATTCTTGAAAGGATGAATTATTGAGTGTCTTTCTCTGAAATTAAACTGTTCGGCGGGAACAGTAAATTAATTTTTCAAAGTTTTCAGTATTTGAACTAAACAAGCTGATAGATGAATTAAATTCTAAGGTAGCTTAAGTCTTGCTCTAACACAGGAAGCTTGATTATAGTGACAGATTTCCAGGAATTCAGGTAATAAGTTAGAAGCATCCACTTATTCAAATTATTTATATTTTACGTAATTGAGTTAATCGGAAGTTTCAAGATTGCAATATTTCGAATTTTGTCTGGATCGGAGTTGTCCAATTTCATAACAATTGCCATGCTACGAGCTGAAGTGAAGAAGGATTTTCGAGGATCTTGACTGTTGACATTTACAAGGTTATGTACTGTTTCTACTTGTTTTATCAGAATTCGGAATTTCCTTGGAATGATTTGGCAATTATTGTAAACAATTTTTATTTAAAACAGAATGGATACAGTATAAATATGAAAGACAAAAACAATTTAAAATGGCCGAAGAATTATCTCAATGATGTGAAAATAAAATAAATAAAATTACCGATATTTCAAAGGAGATATTTACATTTGTATTATGAAACTGTAAAGACAATATGGAAGTAAGAAGCAATTGATATTTAAATATTAAAAGCAAGAATTCAGTTTCACAGTCATTTCATTGCAACCGTCACGCGTATTTCTGAAAAAACAAACAACCGATTTTCAGAGTCCTATGAACGCCTTGAATTCGAAACGATAACTAAGAGTCGTTGAAAGGCACTGGAAGAATTGCCAAGGTCATGCTTTCGTGTCACCCTCTGGTAAAAAGATTTGAAACGAAATTCTTCTCTAGTGTATCTCTCACATATAATTTACAAATATTAATGTCGGACAAGAACTCCTGCATGCACACCGGTGTCGGAATTATTCCAATTAAATCCTCCATTTTTAATGAGCGAATAATTGACAGGTAAATTAAAATTATTCCACAATCTGCGGCAAATTTGGCAAATTGATCGGCCGAATCATTTCCTGGGATTCCAGCATGTGTGTTAAGATATTATGGTTGTTTTTTTTCATAAGCTGTATTTTTATTTTGCGTATTTTTTTCTACTGGCAGCTGTAGAAAAAGCGCAGGTGAACTGCATTTAAATTTATATGCTGTTTCTTTTAAATCTCGTATTTTCTTTTTTTATCGTTGTTATTCTTTTTTCTGTGTGCAACATCGACGAGTTGTATGTTTTAATCGTTAGAATTAGATTTCTTAGTCAGAATATGCTGAAATATTTTTCTGTAAACTATTGTGCATAATATATGATATTTTTATTAATAGTTGCACTGGAGTTTTCTTTCCTGAGTAGGAATTCCATTTATTGAGCTGAGTTTGAGAATTTTGTTTACATTGGAATTCCACGTCTGGCACCCGTGAGACAGGATATTAGCTGCGAGTTAGTTCTTTATAGTAAAATGGATAAATTAAAGTCATCCCGAAATCAAAATGGGCGATTATTTGCAATCGATTGTGACAAATTCTATAAAACTGAGTTTGAGTTAAATATTAGAGAAAAATATACAAATTAGAGGTTATTGAAGAAAAAGTGAAGTTGATAGTAACAACTGAATCTGAATTTCGAGGTATTTTATTGGAAAATGATGAGATTGATGTCGTAATCGATAGAGAAATGGATGAGTCTGAAGCTTATATCGACCAATGCAGAGTTCTAGAATTAAAAGTAAGTGATCTTCAAGAGCAGAAAAGACGATTGTGTTTCTGTCCTCAGTCATGTAAGTAATTTGACAAATACACTATTGCATTGCACTAAAGTAAAATTGTCGAGTTTTAATGCAAACGTTAAAAATTGGCTGTGATTTCGGAGACATTTTCAAAAAATCAATTGATCAAGAACGAAATCTGGATAACCATGATAATATCTGTCGCATATTTATCTGAAGTTATGGAAAAAGGCACATCGGTCGATGAACTGATCAGAAGCTTTCCTCCAGGAGCAGAAAGTTGCTATAAAGCTCTGAAACAACTTCAAGCACGCTACGGTATAGATGAGTTGCTTATAGGAGTTTATGTGAGACATTTGTTGCGAATTGTATTGTTAAAGCAAAAGTTGGTTAGCACATCTTTGAGTAAATTGTATGATCATCTGGAAGCTAAACTAAGAGAAGTTAGAGACACCTCCAACTAAAGATGTTACCAAAAAGCGAGCCAGTAAAGAGAGTTCAGATGACGACTTCAAATCAAAACCCAAGAAAGAATTCGCTGCAAAGGCAAAGAAGACTGCTGCTCCTAGGAAGAAAACTGCTACTAAAGAAGGTGGTGCAGCAGTTAATAAGCCTAGTAAACCAAAGGTGAAATCGAAGAATAAATTGTGCTCTGATGATGACTTTTCATTATCTGATAATGATGTTCCCTCATCCCAACCTCCACGTCAACCTCGTAGCGGTTGGTGGGAGAGATCGATTGGCATTCGAAAGAATTTACCGAGAATAGTTTTAGGTGGAGCTTGTGTCTTACGTACGAGGAGATTACGGATATTCTTTGTGACTACGAGTCTATCGTTAACTCTCGGCCTATAACATGTCGCAGATAATGAAGGAAAGCTGGTCCCTTTGAGTCCTTCCATGTTTGTGCAGGATATTAAAACTCTTGGTGTTCCAGAGTGTAATGCAGTTGACCACTTTAATTTGAATAAACGAGCCAAATATCGACTAATTCTTCAAAAAAAATTACGAAAGAGATTTCGAGCTGAATACTTAGGAGCCTTTCTTCAAAGACCCGAAAATAAGAGAACCGCTAAAATCGCAGTTAGAGATGTTTTTCTGATTGGAGCCGACAATATTAAGCATATAAACTGGGCACTTGGCAAAGTTATTGAAATTGTTCCTGGCAGAGAGGGTGTTACAAGGCTTGTGAAACTTCAAACCGCAAGAGACGAATTAATTAGACCGATTGAACGCCTCTATCCTTTAGATAGCCGCTGCGGAACCGATCCTCAACCCCGACAGAATACTCACTAAAACGGTGGGAGAGCGATCAGAGGGGAATCGATCAATTGTAATCAAGATCGAGACTGCTCCAAATTCAAAGGCAAAAAAGACAAGAAGTGGAGGTTTCATGAAAATATCTCAAAAATTAGGCTTGTGATATATAAAAATACTTTATAGTTAAATTCTTTATAATTTATCATTTAATATATGTGTTAACTTTGGTGGGAGGATGTTAGGATATTATGGTTTTTTTTGTATTTATAAGCTTTATTTTAATTTTGTTAATTTTTGTCAACTGACAGAGCTGGCAAAAGAGCGCGTAAACTGCATGTAATATTATATGTTGTTTCTTTTAAATCTGGCATTTTCTTTTTATTATCATTGTTATTCTTTTTCTGTGAGGAAGTTCGCCTGAGATGTTACTGTACGAGTTGTATGTCTTAATTTTTAGAGCTAGATTTTTTAGTCAGAATATTTTGAAATATTTTTCTGTAAACTTTTGTGCATAATATATCATATTTTTGCTAATAGTTGCAATTGAGTTTTTTTCTATCAGCAGATATTCCATTTATTGAGTTGAATTTGAGAATATTTTTTACATTGGAATTCCTCAATGTGCCTTCACCCAGGTGACGCTGAATTTGATAAGGTGGAATTATCAAAACTTATGTGAATGTCAATTATCTGGTGTATTCTTTTATTTCAAAAAAATCATTTACCAGAGTCCCCTGCAATGTTCTCCCTCCGTATTTCTTGAATAGATTTGCCTTAGAATCATTCACATCTTTAACCATTTTCCAAAAATAGTTGATACAGGAAAGGACGTTTATGAAATCAAACATTTAGATGCACATAGATGAGGTTAAAATCTGCCACTATTTTAATTCAAAGATTTTCTATTTAAAATTTTTATTATCATTACCTCAAGGAAACACCATATAATGAGGACTTTGATTTTTTTTTAATTAAAAGTTTGCATTTGAATATTCGGGGTGGTAAACAGAAATTAGTACTTTCATTGGATATGGACAAACTTTCCAAACTGGTGTGCTTCACCCACCTTCTAAAGTATATAACAACCTTTCGGCACGCACTGTAGATATCTGATTTAAGTCAACTATTTAAAGGGGAGGGGAGGAGTATTTTTTACTGTGTATTATTGCTTTTGGCTTACGTATGTTCAGTGCTATCTATACACCAACACATTAACCACTTTTCAAGGGATGAAATGTTGAGTGTCTTTCGCTGAAACCAAATTGTTCAACGGGAATAAAATCTGGAAAAAATTATTTTTCAAATGTTTCAGTTGTTTAACTAACGAAGCTGAAAGATAAAGAAATTCGAAGCTATTTTAAGTAATGCTCAAATTAAAAAAGCATGATTATAGTGCTTGATTTAAAGGATTTCAGGTAATAAGTTAGAAGCATCCAATTATTCAAACGATTTAAAATGTAAGTAATTGATTTAATTGGCGAATTTTTATATATTTATTGATGTGCTAGTTAGAACTATAATTGTCTTGAAGGTCTTGCTTTTCCAACAGGTTTTTTCTTGTGTTTGTATTGAAATGCGCTGTTTTATTTTTGCAACCTTCAATTTATTTATTGAACTCTCTGGAGCCTATATCTGGTGAAAGTGTACTGGTTCTATTTTTCTTATCAATAACTTCGGTTGTTGCTTGCGGAGATTTCTGTGATTTGCGATCATTTTTCTTGATTTCTTATTGATATTTATAGTGTAATAATGACGTAAGTTTTTCCCTTTGTTGAAGGAAAACGCAATTCATTGGAGCTGCAATCCCCATAACTTGCGAGTCTTGATGCATGAGAGACATGAGGGATATGAGTTTCACTTGTTTAGATAACAATGAGGCTAATACAGTTTCCGTGTGAAAGATGAGTCTGGTTTCGTGCATCAGTAGTTGGTGGGGAAGAGTCAGCTGAAAGACAGGTACAGAGCACGATGGGACTTTGTGGGGGAGGTTAAGAGTGACAGGCTCACAATCGTTCATCAGTTGAAGGAGTATCTGGGCAGGTGAATCGATAGGTAGGCGCGGAGCACCATGAAGCAGTAGGATGAATTACAGGAACACAATGGTCATCTGAAGCGGAGTCTGGGTTTAAGTGGTTGCAGGTCTTAGCTAGACAGGTTGCGATAGGGATCTTCTGAGGTAAGGTGAAAGTGACAGAGAAGCCATAAACCAGTGAATTTGAATACCATAAACAAGAGTTTTTTTATATTAAATAATTTATAAGTTTTCATTTTCATTTTATTATTTTTTCTTTAAATTAAATTAGAATTAAAAGACGAGATTAAAATCTACCAGAAGATTTAAACTTGGAAGGAGTGTAGAGAGTGAGAGAGTATCTCCGCCGTTTTCTAGTGCAGGTCTATGTTGGTTCATAAATTGGGGTTTTAACAATGGAAGCATTACGTACTTTCAAGAGGTCAGCAAAGAATTTATCAGACAGTTTTCGAATAAATTTGGTGAGAGGGGATTTTTAATGCAGTTCTAATTTCTTCGTTCCTATGATACCATCTAGCATTACCAATCATTCATAGATATTATTTTCCAGGGCCTAGATTTGGGTTAAGTTTGTTTTGGAGGCACGGCCCCGTATAGGGCTTGCATAAGCTAGAATTAGGCAAAGATAGGCTAAATAAATCAGTACCTTGTTGTAGTTTGAGAGACTGGAGTTTTTACATATTAGCGAATATTGGGCTAGATGGGCTTTATTAAATTTTTCTCTCGCATGATTAATGTGAGATTTGAAAGTGACGTTTTTGTCTAAGACAACTCCGAGGTATTTAACCTCATTTTTCCAATCAACTGGAGTATCAAAAATATTAATTTTTGGCCAATCATTCTTCTGCTTAAAAAATAGGATAGCTGCCGTTTGATCTACATTTAACTTTATTCTCCAACGGCTGAGCCAGACTTCTAATTTAGTGAGGTAATTTTGGAGGGGGGTGAGTGATTGACTAGGTCATTTTCCTTGTGCAAGTACTGCCGTATCGTTTGTGTTCAAGTTTATTATAATATTTCTCTGTTCGGGGATGTCGTTCATATACAGAAGAAAAATTATGGGACTAAAATCTCCCCCTGTGGTACGCCTGTATTAAGTTTTCTTGGAGAGGAATCAGTGCTCTTGACATTACAGTGAAGTATCTATCCGTTAAATAGGAGTGAATAATTTTGATAATATATCTGGGGAATTTATACGCAATTAATTTATGGATGAGGCGTTGAGTCCATACTTTGTCGAAAGAATATTTAGATCGAGGAAAATGGCATCTGTCACTAGGTTGGATTTTTCCCCTCGTGAATCTGTTCAACAACCCGTAGAAACTGATGAGTTTTAGAATGCTGTGCAATAAAGCCAAATTGCTGTGGGATTGGTATTTTCATTTTATTAGCATGCTTCATATATCTATTTGGGATTAGCTTTTTATCACTAGCAGTTTGCTGAGTGCTGGTAATGGTGAGATAGGCCTGCAGCTAACTAGTTGAGTCGGGTCTTTTCCTGGTTTAATGGTAGGAAGTATCCTGGCGGTTTTCCAACATTTAGGAAACTATCTAAATTTACTATTAGGCTAAAGATATCAGTCAATTTTAAGATAATTTTAAGGGGGAAAGTTCAGGGAAATTTTATTAGTGATCGAGTCAATTCTCGGAGCCTTTTTGATTTTAGCTCGTTTAATGAAATAAATTATTTATGAGGGACGGACCTTTTTAAATTTTACAGGGAAATTATATTGCTGGAGTGTTTCTATAGAATTTTGATCAGTTTTCTCAAGATTGGTGACCGTGAGATCATTCAAGGTAAATTGACTCTCAAAATGAGTCATAATCACTTATGCTTTTTTCTGCTGAAAACTCACCTCTCTTTTCCTGTGCTGTTCATTTCTCGGATAAGTATCAAAATTTTATGTCTTAAAAAATTATAAATGTCACCACTTCTCAACCTGAAGTAGAACAGTGTGGCGTTACTGTTGTCGAGCCATCCACTTATGCAAATTTAATATATATCTTTTTATATCTGGTTACGCTGTTGTCATTAGTGATTTGGATTTTGTAATTGTGTTATGCCATGACGTTTCCTAGCTATTGAAAATCAGTAATGTAAATAACATAAAATAAACGTATTTAGATTAACTCTTCCCGTCTTTAACCACAGATGCTTCATACAACGAAAAAGCGAAAAGTGTCATTCGTTTAAACAAAGAGCGCAAATATAAAAATAAAGCTATAAGACAATCGTGATGAAAGGTTTGGAGGTCATTAAGAAAATCTGAAAAACTAATTTATCTAAAATCTGCTTCAATTGAATTTTATTTCAGAAACGTACCTAGATGGTAAACGTAAAAAGCTAATTTTCATTTAAAAAAATGAATTGCATTTCTGTTTTATTGCAAATAATTTATAATTACCAATTTAAAAATTTTACTCTTTCATATCAGAAGAATTTCGTAAATTTTCTAAACAAACATAAGAGGCACTCATAATTTATCAAAACGTACATCGGCTGAAATTATGATGATCATGGTACAGGAGGCAGATAACAAGCGTATACCGAAATTAAAGGATTTTTATTATTTTTTACGGCACTAAGCCATATTTGGCTGTGCAAGGTGAAGCGTGTAATTTGTATAGGCTTACAGTTTGTAAAAAATCTGTAAGAAAGTGGTGCAATTTCTATTTCGGTTGGGAAAAAGCATTTCTCATAACCGGCAATGATTTGTCCTTTGTTTGTACAGATTTGATGGAACGGAACAATATTTTTGCACAATTACCGGTGTATCATCTAATGATTGACTGACACTGTATTCTAAAATGTCATTCCCTGCTGCACTTAGAAGACCGTTGCGAAGCCGTAGTTTATATTTTTTCCCTTTGAAATGACAGGCATCATTGAGGCCTTTTTTTCTCTTGTTCACTTCAACTAGCAGAAAGAATTGGTCCATCCAGCTACGAGAGGGGTATTCGAGTTTGCTGGCACAAGAATTATGTCTGGCTTTGCTGCGCCAAACATATGGTAAAGATCGCTGTTAAAATTGGAGATTTATATAAGAAAAACCGCTTCTGTTTCTCGTGTTGAATAAAAACGCACGGATAAAAGAAAGATGTAAAAATCAGTCAGCAAAAAAGTGAAATGAAAAGCAGTAAGAAGTTCGAGAATTAAATTTTTAAACAATTTAATGAATGTCATTAGTTTTATCAAGACAGAAAGTAAAATTCATTATAAAGGGAGACACATTTGAATTTATGAGAGATAAAATGTTAAACATTTTGTATAAGAAAGCCAGGAAGTAAAAAAATAGGAGACAGTCTCCAAATTTGGATCTGCAATCAAATTGAACCGATATCCTTACTTCGAGACTTTAAAATATTTAGGTCATAAAACAAGCAAATTGTGCTGTAACGATGTAAATGTGGCGAAGGAAATAGCTTTGTAGAGAAAGCGTTAGGGAATTTCAGTTATATTATCAATTTATCTGGTTCATGTAATTGGATATAAAAAATTGAGAATTAAAACAAAAGACGAAAAGCTCATAAGCACTTTTAAAGAAACTAGGAAGTAATATGTTATTATATCCTAAGAGAGGAAATTTATTTGTACGCAGTTTGCTATCATAATTTTATTAAACTAATTTAAAGAAAATGTTAGAGGAATTTTTTCGCTGCCATCCAAAAGTTGTCTAGGCTGGGCCACAAACTCTTGCCTGAACTGGAAAGTTTAAATTAGCTAATTAAAACATTCTTAAAGAAGTTAAATTAATTTAATAGAACGATTGTCTTAAACAATCGTAATAGTTCAGAAAGCAGTTCTAACCACTCGTAGCCTTACTAAATTGAAGGTGGAAAAAGTCAAAGAAAAAACAATACACAAAAGCCATTAAATGTTGGATCAAAAAGGGAAAAACTAACGTTACGGATAATTTGTGAGGAAGCAAATGGAGAAGAGAACTGTAGCAATGCTGAAATGTCATAACTGGGTGTGAATTTGAAAATAAAATAAAAATATTTTTGCTTTAATTGTGCCTAAAGAAATTGGTGGTCCAGTCTAGACAGCTGAGTTCCTTGATTGGATCAATGATACAAATTTCTAAGCTATTTTTTCCAACTGTAAAGTGTATTTC